>OX387190.1:15808142-16094070 GCA_947561395.2 Buxus sempervirens | reverse complement strand
CCTCCCCCCCCCCCCCCCCCCCCCCCCCCCCCGCGGTTATGGCAACCTTCTATCCCTTCCATAGTAAGCTTCTGTGGACAGCAACATTTGGGCGAATCCTAACTACAGATAATCTTATAAAAAGAGGCTGGCAAATCCCTAATAGATGCGTGATGTGCAAGTCCCAACCGGAATCAGTGGATCTCCTCTTTATCCATTGCAAACCAGCTCACACTTTATGGTCTTTATTCCTATCTAAGTTCAAGAAATGTTGGGTGCAACCAAACCAGCTTGACAAGGTGTTTGAATCTTGGGGTAATTGTGGAAGATCAGGGCCAAAAGAAATGATATGGAGTATGATACCTTCAGCAACTGTTTGGGCTATATGGAAGGAGAGAAATAGAAGAATCTTTAAAGATCTCTATATCCCCAATAGAGCCATCTTTCAATCAGCTCTTAGATACATCCTTTTTTGGTTATCCATTGTAGAGTCTTGTAAGGACATAGTTCCTCATGTATTTATGAACTGTTCAGATTGACTTTGTGGGATTGTAGCCCAGGGGTAATTATCTTGTAGTACACTGTTTGTGTACTCCATCTTGTACTATTCTGGGGCATACGCCCACTATTAATATATCCTCCTTATTACCAATCAATATATATATATATAACTTAATCATTCTAAACATTATTTAAAATTTATGTAATGCAAAATAATTCATAAGTTTTTTATCTATAAATTTAATAATAATTAACAAAATAAAACTGCAAATTGTTGTTTTTAATCTTTCTATATTTGCCTAATTTTTTTAATGACTAATTGTATTTTTTATATGTTTTCCTATTTCCCTATAAATTTTTGACTAAAATAATTCAAATAAATATAAAAAATAAGATGGCAACACCCATCGATAGATTGGATGTTCCTACATCATATATATATAAATTAACTAATTCTATAAGGATTAGAGCCTTCAAAATGAGGAAATGCACGTTTTATCTTCTGTGGATGCGACCACAGATGTGATCAGACTCCAAATCCACTTTAAAACAGATCTACTACTTTTTTATATTGTAGATGTGCACATTTTCTGCAAGTTATGGGCGATTTGAGGGAGAAATCGAAAAAGATTTGAGAAGAAACAAAGGATTCCATGTTCAAAGGGAGAAGTCAATCAATTTCGTTAAAATTGAGCGACTTAAATTGGCCTAGTACATGCTCCCATATGTGTATATATATATATATATATATATATATATATATATATATATATATATATATATATGTTTTTAAAAGTGCCGCTCTAAATGTAGCAAAATGGAAAACACTTGTTTGAAGGTGTTTTCCTTTGGAGGGGTAAATGTCACCACCAAAATGGAAAACACTTGTTTGAAGGTGAGAGTTCACAATTGATAAAGTTAGATGTTAGTTTTAGGATATTATGACAGTTCTTCACATGTGGGACCACTGAATGTATTGGGTCCTTATTTCTGTTGCTTTATTAAAACATTGGTCATTGTATTACTTTAAAATAGAATATTCCTTTTTTAATTCGAAATTTACAGAAGGTGGTGTAAATAAGGTGACCTCCTGAGTATGGGGGTAATGTGAGGTTTTGTAGGGTATACCATTTTGAAAAAATAAATGCTGTATATAGACTGAGATAGTGACCAGAGGCATGGTTTAGCAAGTTTAGTGAAATGATGGTGTGATATGGCTTTTGGTAGGTCATATTCGCACATTGGGGCTTTGGGATGTTGTTATTGAGGGGGATGCTGCCAAGTGCCAGCATCTTGAGATGGATGAGTAGAGAGGATTCAGGACCATGGAGATGCTTGGAGCTGATTAGATCAGCCAGATCTTTGGTGTGGAGTTTGAATGTCTACCAAGGGTTGCTAATGACGTTGCAGACAGTCTAGCAAAGGCTGGAGCTATTAGTCATTCTCGAGCCTTCAGAGATTTTCTTTTTGTTTAGATGTTTAGGTTGTTTTCAGCTTAGGGGCACCTCCTTGCTCTCGGCACACTTTATCTTTCTATTGTTTTTTTGATTCTCTTTGTACTTTATCCCCCTTTATTTTAATTGAATTTGATCACTTATCCAAGAAAAAAAATATGGCTTTTGGTAGGCATATTTAAACCATTGTCCGTCTTTTTGTTAGATGACCTTGGGAGTTGATTGTCTTATAATATCAATGTAACAGGATTAATGTTGGAGGATTTGATAAATTGAAGGGCCATCTGAGCAAACAATTCCAAATTAAGGGTATTGGGCATCTCATGTATTTTTAATGTTACCACCTAATCCACATTTGGTATGTGACAAATGAACTTGAAGAAATTTGTATGTTGGGTGCAAGGCTATCGATGCAGGTACTGATCTTGGTGTCAAGTACTAAATGTGGAGGGTTATACACTGATAATTTTAGGAAATCAAGTTTGGTTGTGAACCTTGTTTATTATGTATGACAACTGGGTGCTGGAGTTGGTAATTAGTCTACGTATTCACCAAGACATCAATATATATATATATATATATATATATATATATATATATATATATATATATTTTGATAAGTAATGATATTTGATTAAGAAAGAAGTGTTACATGATAAGTACAAATATATAAGAGTACCCTCCTCTCCATCCCAAAACGGGGAAGAGAAAGAAACCAAAAACTATACTTTGTATCCTAAAACATCATGATATGCAGTTTGTTGGATATTGTGAAGCAGTTTGTTGGGATGCAGGCTATAATCCTAAAACATCAATATTGGGAAGCAGTTTGTTGGATATTGTGATATCTAAAATGCTCCATGGAATTTTTCATGTATAGATCATCCTATAATCTTGATGCCATGGGATTTTTTTGCTGCTGATATAGGCTGTAAATCATGACAATAGAAGTTTAACTTCAGGCTGTTATTTTTGTTGTTGACAGCTACTTACATGGAGTAATACGAAATATAACGTTATGGCTTATTCAAGTGAAAAGGATGAAGATCAAGCTATAATTAAGATCTATGAGATGGTGTAGATAAGGTCAATTCATGGGCTTCATTATGAGTAACCCAACAAAAACACATCGTGATAATCAGGTGGCTATAGACAATATTCATGCATAATGAAACCTTGTATTTCATGAGAGATCTAAGAATTTGGAAGTTGAATGTAACTTTATGACAGATATGATATTGTACGAAGCCTGCTGTCTTTTCTATGAAATTTTAAGAGTAGTGAGGAGATACTTTTAAAAGCCCTTGAAGTAAGAAGTAGTTCTGGCTTTAAAGTCTTGAGTGTTTTTTTTGATCGGTAATAAAGAAAGATTATATTAAGATAAAAAGGCAAGAGTTACATGTACACCAACAGTGTACAAGGGAATAAAGGAGCTAATCTTCTACAAATTCTGAAAGTTCTTGCGTTCTAAAACTTCCTTGATGGCCAGATCTTTGGAATAGATGCTTTGAAGTTCTTAAGTTGCAACTTGCAAGCTGGTTATACATCATATCTATCTTGAATCAGTTATTTACAAGAAGGAAGATACCGATAAGGATTTTGTGCATATAATTAGAGTCGATGGCTTAAGTGAATAGGTGAGTCCAGGGTCTTATGTGATTTATGTGCCCAGTTAAAAAAATAAAAAAAATTATAACAGTTATTAGGCATGCTTTGATGTATGGAACTATGCATCAGAGTGCTTTTTTTTTTTGATTGGTATGTGGATCAGAGTGTTGGGCAACTAAAAAGTGACGTATGCATAAGATGAACATTCCTGAGATGTAGATGTTGAGATGCATGTGTGGGAATACTAGGAAAGATAGGATGAGGAACAAAAATATTTGGGAATGGTAGGAGTTGCCGAAATAACTGTAAAATAAAAGAGATCAGGTTAAGATGGTTTGCGCATATAAAGCAAAGACGTAGGGAAGCAGCTGTGATAAGGTGTGAGGGGATATCCATTGAGAGATTTAAACGGCAAGGGAAATACCTTAAAGAACATGGATAGAGTTAGTGTCAATGAATAACCCACAGGCTCATTGAAGATATGGTATTTGTTAGATTGGGATGGGGGAACATGAGTAATGTTTCTAACTCCAACTAGTTAAAGCATTTGGTTATTGGTTGATACTTGAAGGGTGGTGTTGACGTTTCAAGGTTTCACTGAGAAGGCTATTTTTATAGTTTAATAATTGTTATAGATAAAGTCTATTGAAGTCAACTTCTTTCTTTCTGCTTCTTTGTCAATTCTTTTATTTTGATTATACTTGAAGACTAAGAACTTTATATGTAATCAACTTATGTCATATTTTTAAATTGTTCATAGTTATTTTAGTTGTATGCTACTCTATGGATACAACTATTGCTATCAATATTCATCAGGCTTTGGACATAGTTATAGAAAGCCAAACAAAGGATGCAGATGGAAAGCACCTACATAACATCTATTATATTGAAATGTGAATATTTTTTGGTACTGATTGCTTGAGAATGTTTATCAACCTTATAGATTGGTAATCATCTTGCTTTTATTTAAGAAACATATCCTTCTCATTTGGATGAACTACATCTCTACAGTCCCATTCAGGATAGGTATGATAATTTTGTTGTCCAATAGCTCAAAATATAGCTATGAATCAATGTGTTCTATTTGCTTTTCAATAGATTATCATATTATAGTAGTTTTTGATTTCAAAACAAGGTGAGAATAATTCTGCTCTGCTTCTGGTTTATCTTGTTGGTGAAACATGGCTTTTATAGTGGCATAGAGAAGATGAGGTCAATGTAGAATATTCTTCCACTATGGGAACCTTTGGATAGGCCATTTGGGTAATATTTCAACGTCAATTATCCTGTAGTGGTAGGAAGTATGTAAGGAGATTGTCAACAAGAGATAAAATAGAGAGAAGAGAGGGAGAATCAAATTGAATGCTCCTCATGATTTCCATACATCTATGTAGTATTTAGTAGTGTACATGAAAGGAAACTTTCTATCTCTCAAACTTTCCATAACACACACCCATAAATCACTACGTAACTTTCTATAACAAGACTTTCTATAACAAGACTTTCCATAACACACACCCATAAATCACTACTTTCTATAACACTCCCCTCAAGTTGGAGCATATATATCATATAAGCCCAGCTTGGAACAAATAAATCCCAATCGATTCCCAAATATAGGTTTTGTAAGTATATCTGCCAGTTGATCTCCAGTCTTCAAATAAGATGTAGAAATATCTCCACGAAGAATCTTATCTCGAATAAAATAACAGTCAACCTCAATTTGCTTCGTCCATTCATGAAAGACAGGATTTGACGATATGTGTAGAGCAGCTTGATTATCACAATACAATGGAATTTGAGTTGGGATGATAAAACCAATCTCTCGAAGAAAGTGTTGCATCCATGTCAACTCACTAGTGGTGTGAGCCATTGTCCGGTATTCTGCTTCTGCACTAGACCGTGGTACTACAATATGTTTCTTACTCTTCCAAGTAATTGGATTGCCACCTAGAAAAGTATAGTAGCCTGTAGTAGATGTTCTATTTGAAGGAGATCCAGCCCAATCGGCATCAGTGAAACCCTCTACTCTAAAATGTCCATTCCATTTGTAAAGAAGCCCAAGACCACGCGCTTTCTTTAGATTACGAACAATACGAAGCACAATCTCCTAATGTGGAATTCTTGGAGCATCCAAGAATTGACTAACAACACTCTCCGCATAAGAAATGTTAGGTCGAGTGATAGTTAGGTAATTCAGCTTACCCACCAATTGACGATATCTGCTAGTTTCTTCAAACACCTCCCCATCATCCTTCAACAATTTCTAGTTCGGTTCCATAGGGCTTTCAACTGGTCAAGCTCCTAACAGCCCTGTTTCTTCCAACAGATCAAGGGTGTATTTCCTTTGAGACATATTAATACCTTCTTGAGACCTAACAACCTCAATACCTAGGAAGTATCGAAGCTTGCCCAAGTCTTTGGTGTGAAATCAAGCTTGTAAGACTTCCTTCAACTTGGAGATCCTATCATGTTCATCCCTAGTAATCACAATATCATCTACATACACAATGAGAAGAGTATAACCTACATCAGTACGAGAATGGAAAACCGAATGATCTGTTTGACATCTATGAAGGCCAAACTCTAACACAGCATCAGAAAACTTCCCAAACCATGCTCTTGGTGACTGCTTCAAACCATACAAGGCCTTTTTCAACTTACATACACTACCTTGATACTCCCCCTGAGCAACAAACCCAGGTGGTTGCTCCATATACGCTTCCTCAAGTAAGTCACTATGAAGGAAAGCATTTTTAACATCCAATTGAAATAAAGGCCAATCAAAATTAGCAGTAAGAGAAATCAAGATATGCACTGAAGATATCTTCACAACCTGAAAGAATGTCTCATCATAATTGATGCCATAAATCTGAGTATACCCCTTTGCCACCAAGTGGGCCTTTAGGTGCTCAACAGAGCCATTTAGGTTGTATTTCACAGTATACACCCATCGACAACCAACTAGTGTCTTACCCCTTGGTAGCGAAACAACATCCCAAGTGTCATTCTGATGCAATGCAGCCATCTCCAATTCCATGCCTGTCCTCCATCTTGTATCAGATAAGGCCTCCTGTACTGTCTTAGGAACATAAGTATTGGAGACAAGAGAAGTAAAAGATGAGAAAGATGGAGATAAGTTATGATATGAGACATGATTGCCGATAGGATGATGAGTAACACAAGAACGAGTACCTTTTCGAAGAGGAATGGGTAATGACTGGGAACTAGTAGAGTCTCCAAGATCCACAGGCGCCGGTTCAGATGGTAGAGGCGCATAAGATTTGGAGCCGGTAAAGAATAGGAGGAAATATATAATCATGAAGGGAACAAGTAATAGAGAAATACGGGGTAGACTAAAAAAAGGTAACATCAGCACTGGTGAAACAATGATGAAGAATAGGACTATAGCAACGATAACCTTTTTGAGTACGATAATATCCAAGAAAAATATATTTGGAGGAGCGCGGATCAAACTTGTCAAAACCGGGACCAAGATTATGGACAAAGCAAACACATCCAAAAATTTTATGAGAAAGGGAAAATGTTCAAGAATGTGGAAATAAGACAGAATAAGGAGAGACATTATCAAGAACAACGAAAGGCATGCGGTTAATTAGGTAACAAGTAGTCAGGAAAGCATCACTGCAAAATTGTTTGGGGACCTTCATTTGAAACATAAGAGCACGAGCAACCTTTAGCAAATGACGGTTCTTGCGCTTAGCTACACCGTTTTGTTGTGGTGTGTGAGCGCAAAAGGTTTGATGAATAATACTTTTAGAAGAAATATATTGTGTGAAAGTAGTAGAGGTATATTCTTTGGCATTATCAGAATACAAAATGCGAATTGGCTGTCCAAATCGAGTTTTAATCTCATTCCGAAATAGCTGAAAGACAATAATTCAGATTGATTTTGCTTGAGAAATAACCAAGTCATACGAGAATGATCATCAAAAAAGGTAACAAAGTAGTGATATTTATTAGAATCAATTTGAAAGGGGCCCCATACATCTGAATGAACTAACTCAAAAGGTCTTGACACAAGACTATTAGACCGAGGTGGAAGCGACATACGATGATGTTTACTCAATTGACGAACTTCACAATCTAACGATGAGACATGTGTAACTACTTGACGCTTGAGGCCGGAAAGAGACGGATGGCCAAGAATACAGTACTACTGGAAAGGAGATAAGGAAGAGTGAAGAGCTTGAAGAGGAGAGACAGGTGCAATATCCAAATAATACATGCAACCAACTTCACGCCCCTTACCAATCATCCTCGTCATCTTGAGATCTCGAAATATACACAAGGAGGGGTAAAATGTTATAGAACACTGGAAAGTCTTATTAAGCTTGCTAATGGAAAGTAAATTAAAAGGAAAATCAGGAATATGAAGAACAGACAACAAATTGATATCAGGAGTTAGATTGAGGACTCCTGAACCTGCTACTGAAGCTAGGGAACCATTAGCAAGTGTAATACTTTGTGGTGAAGGACAAGGAATATAATTAGATAAAAAGTTAGACGAACTAGTCATATGTTCAGAGGTGCTGGAATCGATAACCCAAGGAGCTGGAGTGGAGGAATAAAGACAGGTAGGTGAATTATCTGACTGAGCAAAAGTAGCTGTGGAAGTGGAGGTAGCTTGCTGTTGACTTAGAAACTTGGCATACGCATGACGTGGAATAGATATCATCTCAGTCTCAACAGAAGAGGAGCCAGAGGGGGGTGGATCATCAGTGGAGACATGATGAGCAGAGCTAGCAAGGCGACCATGTAAACCCCAACAAAAATTCACCGTGTGATTGGAACGGCCACAATGAGAGCACTTCTTAGTCTCATGGCTCCCAACACGACCTCCACCACGGGTATTATGACCACCACTGCCAGCACGACCACCCCAATTACTCGGTGGACGAGTCCATAGAGTAGAATCACGAGAACCACCATGGGAAGCAACATAGGTTGATCTATCTCCTTGCTGGTCAGGTTTTAAGGGGTTGAATCTTGGGTCAAGTGTGGAAGATCAGGGCCAAAGGAAATGATATGGAGTATGATACCTTCAGCAACTGTTTCCATTTACATTTGTTTATGATTTTTTATTTATGCCATTTTTCAATACGAGCTAGGAGTACTAGGACATGCTTTTTCGTTTGTATGATATGACCAGAGCATGTTTGTGATGCAGATCATGATACCAAACTTAAAGCCACAAATAACTAATATTTTGGCTTACATGGCAAAAGCTCTCCTGCCTACTGAAGTGTTTTACTACAAAAAAAAAAAAAAAAATGCTGTAATTGTTATTATATTCTTATATTATTTAGTACTTTGAGTGGGTGCATTGTGTACATCACAGAATGCATAAAAAATTACGAGGCCCCTATAAATTTTTAGTTTTCTAGTCTTATGTGCACCATAGTGTTTCAGCCAGCACCTAGTTGTATACGGTATTGATGTTGACTGATGCGGTGACTGAAATCAACTTGAATTAGCAGAATATTCTCTGGACACATCTAATTAGATGGGATTGTAATGCTTTTATTGCCAATCATTGGAATGATTAAATTGTTATATTATTTTTATTTTTTCATTTCTTCGTTACGTGCAGGCTTGCTATATTTCCTTTTTCCTTTCAGCAGGTGTTAAGTTACCTTTGGATTTCCTGCTACATTCCAAGAGTCCAATTGGGCTATCTTTCCTATTGACGATCTTGGATTTCTAGTGATTGCACACCTGTGTCCTATGATTTGTTGCTTAGCTGTCCTTTGGGTCATAACAGGTGACCTTGGACACAGCCTTATGTGATATTTCTACCCGTAGTAGATCCTTATGTGATATTTCTACCCGTAGTAGATCATATTTATATCTGTCAATACTGAAGGACACGGATCCCTCAAAGTCCCATCTAATAAAAAAATTAGCCTAGAATTAAACTCCACTGCCATCAGGTGTTCTATTTTAGTCTTGAGAGTGCTGTCCTTGCATCCATGGGGATGGGAGTATATTTCTCTTTCCTTCTTTGGGGTTGGTATTAGGGTTTTGGCTAGTAATTTGGAATTCACTGATTATGTTTCATTTTTATACCTGGTTTTGTTACTGTTATTATGCACTTTTTAAGTATTTTGGTGAAATTTTGTTGCAGGGTGGTGAGCTTTGTTCATTGCGGTATGACCTGACTGTTCCATTTGCAAGATATGTTGCTATGAATGGTATCACATCATTCAAAAGGTACCAAATTGCTAAAGTGTACAGAAGGGATAACCCATCTAAGGGAAGATATCGGGAGTTCTATCAGTGTGACTTTGATATTGCTGGTCAGTATGAAAGAATGGGGCCTGACTGGGAGGTCATTAAGGTTTTTACTGAGCTGCTTGATGAACTAGAAATTGGTGATTATGAGGTATGTTATTTCCTGGATAATGCTATCAGCCATGGACTATGTTTTTGTACCATTCCTTCCCTTTCTTAAGGCCTGTAACAAGGACTATGTTTTTGTTGTTCCCTGCATTTTGTGTTTTAGTATATCTTCAATTAAGTTATGAATGGCTGCTTCTCTTTTCTCAGATAAAGTTGAACCATCGGAAATTACTGGATGGTATGTTGGAGATTTGTGGAGTAGCTCCTGAAAAATTTCGAACAATATGTTCAAGTATTGACAAGTTGGACAAGCAATCTTTTGAACAGATTAAAAAGGAAATGGTAAGAGTACTAACCCTAAGGACTTTTAGAATTTGGTCTGCATTGTTGCTTTTTGTATCTCTGTAAGCTGTCAAAAGAACTTAGACATCTATGTTTTGTGACCAACTGCCATGCCAGCCAATTCTAGCCCATATGAGGGAAAATGCAGTATTTGGAAAATAAATATTAGAGGTGGATTTCGTTTGTTTATTGTATACTATGGATTATAGATTCCTGTGGAAGTGAGGAGGAGATGATTAGGAGTTTATTAATACTTGAAATGCTTGTGATGTTTTCATATTCTGGTATGTTTTCAATAAATTTATGTTCTCGTTTGTTTTTCGTTTTCTACCTATCAGGATATAAATTTATAAATTATAAGTGTTGGAATTTGTCTGTCTTTTTTGTGAATACAGATCTTGTTTCTAGCTTCTAGAGTTGGCTGTTAGTTTCCCATGCTAAATGGGTTAATGTTCTTCCTAGATATACCCTAGGGAGATGCCCCATGTGTCACGCCTTGTTCTAATTTATATAAATATTCTTATACAATTAATAAAATACATAATATAGTTGTTAAGGGGCAATAGGGATTTTAGGACACAACTGAAGTCTTCACACACTGCAATGTGAAAACCAAAGCAGATAACCCAACTCACAAGTGCCAAGATGTAACAACATCCATGTGATAAAATTTCAAAGGAAAACAGAATAAACTGTGAAGATCTTGCACATTAGCGACAATAAAATCAATTTATATTGAAATAAGGATATTAGAGTGCACAAGAGCAAATAAGACAACCTGTCATGAATAAACTTGTCAAATACTTGTTACCATCATATAACATTACAAGTTACTCAAGATCTCAATCAAACCTAAACATCATCTAAATTATCAAAGTAAATTCCTATTTACCATCTTACACTAAGTAGACCATGTCAACGACAAAGTCACATTGAATCAAGTCAACACCTTTTCCTTATTCTGCTTGTAATTAGCATCATAGATACTTGCAAAATAGTATGGATGATCAAAATTCCCAGTAGGTATCATCCTACATATTAAATACCAAGTACAGCTATAACTGTAGAACAGCCCACAATAATAGTAAAAGCAATATAGAACAATATAAATCATACTAAGCATACTAAACTAGTAAACCAATCAAGCCAAAAGATAGATAAGATGTAAATCATGTATTTGACCCTTGAAAATCTTCATGAGGTCTAGATTGTATGAATACCCTAAGCATGCTCTTATATGAAAGAAACATACAAAATACGCTTCTCACATGCAAAAAAATTTGCAATGAATGTAGTGATAGTGTGTGCACTCCTCTAAAGATATTCAAATTCTCCCCATTTTATGAATACCTTATTGTTACAATTTATAAGACCATTCCTCTCCCTTTTCTTATAAATTGCTATGTTATGCATTGTGAAATCGTTTTAGAGTTACAATTTATGCATTGTGATTGGGTTTTACTATCTTTTGCCCCATATATATCATTATTCATAAAAAAAGGAAATCGTTTTAGATACTTTGTGCCAGCACACATTTTAATTGCTTGACCTTCCCCCCCACTTGTAATAATGGGTTTCATTTACAGTATTCTACGTGTACATTGCAGTTCTATGGGCTTACAACCGATTGGAGCATTATGCCGAGCCAATATTTTTTGGAAAGGAAAATATACCCGCAGATGTCAAAATATCCCTGTGATATCCCAGTTCTAAAATAATAACATAGTCTCATCTATAATTGCCTGACTTAGGTTCAAGTCTAGGTCTTATATCAAGTTTCCACATCTTGCAAGCTAAATATTGAACTCAATGGTAAGTCCTAACCACGACATGCAAGGATAACGAATTAGAACTGTTGGTGACTTTTGGGATCGGACCCTCACACCTCACTCATTAAAAAATAGTGTCAATTAATACCAAACACATGCATGTGTCACTGATCAAATTAGATAGAATGAATGGTAATGTGCAAACATGGTATACACCAACAACCATATTATAATTATCTCATAACATGGTTAAATCATGAAATCAATCAATCCACTAGGTAAGTTCTTCATTAGTAGGTCATTCACATGATTATAGAGATGCTTGCAAGATATTAGAACATTACAATAACTCTAAATAGGAAAATTCCACAATTTTATAAAATCTTGGCCTGTCAAAATGCCGAACTAGGGTCCTCGGCATATCGAACGTTCCATTGAAGCACGCCAAACGGCTCATCAAAGAACATATTGAAAGAACCTAAGATAGTCAAGTTTATGAATTCATATTGAACCTGCATTGATATGCCGAATAGGAGTTGTCGAGAAAACTCTGATAAACTCTGATCTCTAGAAATCATATTGAGCGTCTTTGGTAAACGGTGCTATGTCCAAGTTTATTTGATCGGAATATTGAGTCTTGCTGAAGATCTCATTGAACGAACATCACCGAATTTTCAATATGTCTTCAATTTATACATTAATTTTTTTTTATAAGTAGATTAATTCTAGACCAAATTTAATCAAATCAAAGCCATAGACATTCTTAGAAACACCTTAAAAACAAAACCCGACAAACAAAACTCGATTTAATGCATTGAAATTGAAGGCATTAAAACCTGACAAATATCATGCATAAATGAACATGGTGCACACTTTTACACCAAAAATTCAATCCATACCAAGCCAAATAATGTATATGCATTAGAAAGTCATATAGGAATCGCTCGAAACATGATTAACAATCGAAGTCAGTGTTTTCCATGAAATCCTACATGTTTTAGGTCTAGTTGTAACTTGAAAACTGTATATCCACCAACCTGTTAACACAATAATTCCAAAACACACTCTTTAGCCTCTTCATATCCTCTGAACTTGATAAAAAAAGTCCTTGCTTTCACTTCCAGATCACACGTCCAAGCTTCTTTTCTGGTCCTTGCCCAAAACCTCTCTAAAACCTCACATGTCCAGAATTTCACAAATGCAACAAACATCCTAATTAGGTTTTAACATTAAGTACTAACTAAGTAATTAGCATGTTAATTTACCCTTATAGCCTAGCCTTTTTGGAGTCCTATTTAGGTTAAGAATTTAACCCAAATTATTATTTATTTAAAATTTTTAAATTTAATTAGCAATTACTAAGCATTCTTATTGTTTTATAGGGTGTTACATCATGTATACATGATATGTGATTAGGCTTCCATGTTTTCTTTGTGTGTAAAACTGCAGGTTCTGGTGGGCTGGGCACAGAAAATGTCAGCTCCAACTATGGCACCACATGTTTTATGTCAAACCCAGCTTGGGGACAAACTCAGCTACCCATTGGCCTGAATCCATCCCTTTTTAGAAATGTCAACCCTAATTAAACCTGATACGAAAATTTAATGATTTACGCTGCGTAGCTGACCCAATTGTTTAAGCCCTATTCTTTATCTCAAGCTATAATAAGTTGCCCTGGAATACTTATATTGTTTACTGAGCAAGTTGACAACTTTTTACTATGTGTATTCATATGTTTATATGTGTTATACATACGTATGGACACAAGGAAAATTTTTATGTCTCGCAAGGTCTAGTTTCTCTGTCTGAAATGGTTATTTTGCAACGTGAAGAGATGATGTGGCAAATTCAGATAGACCTGATCGAGGACCCTCTAAAAGGACAATTATGACATTACTACCCCTGAAATCCTCTTCGTACACTTTTATACCAACAACAAAATGACTTATTTCAACTAAATGGGTTGTTAACATGAATCATGCTAGTCTTTCAAAAACCATATCTTTAGTCATATTTTGAGGATCCATATATTTTCTGACCAAATCCATCTATGTTTTTTTTAAGGATTTGTCTTTATCTTTTTAGATCTTTTAGTAAGTACTTCCTCGTGCTGTCACATCGTTGTCTTCAGAATAGTGTTTATTGTTTCAGTGGCACACTACCTAAATTTCACTTCAAACACCCTTTACGAGATGTTTTGTGGGGGTTTTTGCTCAATTCTTAATCAAGCAAGACCTTGGGCAAAATGGAACGAAACTGAGTGAAATGTTGAGCGAAACATGGCGAAATGCCATGAAATTCGTTTCTTAAAATTATTTTTTCATTTATATGGGGAGGGACACTTGACATCTCGTCCAGATAATGCAAAATTTCACCCAAATTGAGAGAAGGTTTAATACAAAATCCAAAAATTTCACCAATTTGCACGATTCAGATTTTCACTCAAATTGAGAAGATTTTGGTAGTGTGTTGCCAAAATTTCGTTTCGGTCATAGGGAAAAATGCCTAACGAAATTGAAGTAGCAAACCTTGTTTCAGAAGCCTTTGCATTGTATGTTTACATCATCTTTACCTGCTTTCCATCGTCTTATCTACTGTTTGGATATCACTTAAGGACACTCTTGTATATGTCATTTCTTATCTTTCCTATTCATTCTACACGTACATCTCATGCATACTCATTTCAACAGCACATATATCATATGCAAATATTGATTCTTTATTGCCAAATACTCAATTCTTTATCTACTGTTTGGAGATCACTTCTTTATTGTCAAATTTTCAATTTTATTCCTTTAAGAGTTCTTGAATCTAAATATGACACCAATCTTTAATTAGAATTCCGTATACATACTAGGGCGTCCTCTTTAAAGACGCGCTGCAATGGAGCCTGGTTGTAGTGAGAAATCAGCAAAGGTTTGTTAAGGTGTATTTGTAATTGACGCATTATAGTATGAGCTGGTTTTAATGAGAAGTGAGCGGTTCTTGCGTTAAGTTGGATGAACGCAAATAAAGAAGCTAGTCTGACAGAGTACGTTCACTTAGGTACTTGGAATATATGAACTTTAGCAAGGAAGAAACTAGAGTTAGTGGATATTACAAAGAGAAGCGGATAAATAAATGTGTTTACAAGAGACTAAATAAGAGGGGGATAAGGCTGAGGAGGTTAATGAAGATAAACTTTGGTATACAGGGAAAGGTAATAATATAAATGGGGTAGGATTAATGGTAGAAATAGATAAAGATATGAAAAATAATGTTATTAGTGTTTTTTTTTTTTTTTATAATTATGATGTTATAGTGTTAGGAGAATTAGCTATAGAATAATGTTGCTTAAGTTAGTCATTGGTCAAGAAGTTTTAATGATTACCAGTGCCTAAGCACCTCAAGTAGGTTTAGATGAAAAGCATGAAAAAGCTTTTCTGGGAAGAAATGGATAGTTTGATAGAAGGCATATCTGAGAGCGACGGATAGTTGTAGGAGGCAACTTAAATGGTTATGTAGGAGATTTGAGTGATGGCTATAATAGAATTCATGGAGGAAGGGTCTTTGGTCAAAGGAATGAGATAGGAGAATCAGTCCTTGAGTTAGCAGTGGCCTATGACCTTGTTCTAGCAAATTATTTTTGCCAAAAGAGAGTTGAACATTTGGTGACTTTTAAAAGCGCATCAACTTGGAATGACCGTTTTCTTCCTAGAAGGAGTGAGCTAGCTACTTGTAGAGATTTTAAAGTAATTCCAGGAAAGAGTTTAGCTTCACCATAGGTTAGTAGTGATGGATATTTGTCTCAAGAAGTGGGAGAAAGACAAATATATTAAAATGAGCCAAAAGAATAAAATGGGGAAAGTTGAAAGGAGAAAATTTAGTAATTTTTAGGAATAAGCTAATGAATATGGCCAGTTGTTACCGTACGTGGGAAGTGAGAACTAACTAGGATGTGGAATGAAATGGCCAATTGCATCTTAAGACATGGAAAAGAAATCTTAGGTTTGTTTGACATCAACCCAAAATAGAGCCTTCAACTGACCGCCTTCAGCCTAGATGTTATGGTCTCCACATTTTTCCTCTTTTATGCTGTTTGGGGTACAAAAGACAAACAATTATGTTCATATTGGGAGTGATCAAACGTTAGTGTAAAGGATAATGGTCTTTATCAGTAAGCCATTCATTGCTCACCATACAGTTTTCAAGTTCCTTTTGCATTCTATGCAGCACAAAGTATATGTACCCCGAACCTCCAGTGATATTTTTGTCTTTTTCCAGATACAAGTTAGGGATTTATAATAATATATCCAACCTTATATTTTTGAATGATCAAAAGGTATATGACACAACCATGGCCTCCATTTGCCCAGGACATACAGCAAGTATGTTGGTAAATACTGAGAATCAGTTTATCTTAGATTGTATTCTCTCTTTGCTCTATTTATAATATATTCTTCATTACTCATAAAAAAAAAAAAAAAAAAAAAAAATACTGAGAATCAGTTTTCCAGTCTTCCCCTACAGGAAATCCTGGCTCCTTCCCTAATCCAGTGTCCCCAAATCCTATTTTTTGGCCTTAGATGAATCTGACACCTCATGCCTGTGTCAGGTTCTGTTGATTATAGCTGTATATATGCAACTTGGATTGTTCTTCTTTTATTGTTCCTGTAGCCACAACTTCTCAACCTTATCATGGTTCTGCATCATTCATATATGTGTTTGATTCTTTTGTTACCTTTCTAAATTGAAAGAAATTCTATATTTGAATTTGAATTTCGTTTATCATGTGCTAGGTGGAGGAGAAAGGCTTAACCTTGGAAACAGCTGATCGAATTGGTACTTTTGTGAAGAAACGGGGACCCCCTTTGGAACTGTTATCTGAACTTAAAGAAGATGGCAGTCAATTCTTGAAAAACAATGAATCACTTCTTGCATTAAATGACTTAGAGATTTTATTCAAAGCTCTTGAAAGATCCAAGTGTATAGACAAAGTTGTTTTTGACTTGAGTCTTGCTAGAGGTCTTGACTATTACACTGGAGTCATATTTGAGGCTGTTTTTAAGGGTTCTAGACAGGTAGCTATTTAAATTTTCTTAATATATAAGTTTTATTTGTGTTCCATGGATAATTATAAAGCATGCATGTTGAATGAAAATTGTATTTCATTGTTCTGTATTCCTATATTATTAGGACTGGACTGGACCTTTGATAAGTATTTTTTTTTTGTAACATGGAATCTACCCTAGGTAGGGCCTCATTTGGACCCACCCTAGGGGAGTAAAACCCGGTTACATGAACCTACCTGCAAGGCCCTTGTATCATTTAAGTTAGAGAACAGGAGGAGATTTGAACCTAGGATGTTGGAGTTTATTGTTCATCCCAAGTTTCTTCCTTACCAACTGGCCTATGATAAGTTTGAAATGTCTGATTTAAAGTGTTTATGTTTGAGCACTATTATTGTTGTCCTCTCTTGGTTTGGGTTTATATTTCCTCCCTACTTGGAACTTGAGGATTTGAATGTGCTCCAGACTGGCCAGCTTGTCCACACTTAATTATGAGACATTATGACATCAGAAACTCACAGACAGAAGCAGGAAAGAAGAACAAAAAAAAGAATATATATTTTTAAAAATTTTTTGACAATATTTTAATGGTTATTTTAACTAAAGAGGGAGTGAAATTGAAATTGTGAAGGACCTTGGTATAAAAAAAGTTTACGAATAAGTTAAGTCTGAGTACAAATTTAAAGGGTGAAGCATAATTTAGAATTAAAACGTTCAAATTCCCAAAAAATTAATCATTTCCACTATTTGAATTTAATTATTCTTAAGAAGTTATATATTGGTGTGGATGTTGCATGAAATTAAAGACGGATGGGTTAAGTGGAGAGATGCTTATAGATTGTTATTTGATTGATGTATCCTACTCAAGATAAGAATATTTTATACAACAATTATTAGACTTTAGACCTGTTATGAACTTATGATGTATTAACTAGAATATTGGGCTATTAGAAATTTAGAAGTAAGACATAAAATGATTGTAACTAAGCTGAGGATAGTGAGTTGGATGTGTGGAAAGATGACATAAGAGAAGGTAACGATATATTTGAAATATCTTTTTTTATAGATTGGGATGTTAAGCTCAGATGATCTGGATGGAGTTGGTGAGGAACAACTTTAAGGCAATTTAATTGCAAATGTGGTTCTTTATAGGTTTGGGTTAGGAGTAAGATTCGTGTTATTGGGCTTTTATGCCACCTATTTGAAGGAAAGCATTGTGTTGATTGATTAATTTGATATGTAAAAGGTTAAATTGTTATAATTTAGGTGAAAATTGTTATAATTTAGGTCATGATTGTAAGGTTGGAACTTATTTTTGAGGTTTGTGCATCAGTCTAAAACGTTTCATTGGGCCATGATATTTTCTTTTGTCATTTTGTTCTGGTGCTATATGGTTATTGATTGTACATGATTTTCTGGCTTTGATTTATTTTGGATCCATAAGTTCCAACTTGGTCAAAGTATCGCCAGGCAATCCCTTAATGTTGGCAGACACTGGGGCTCCTTAGATCATCCTATGGTGGGAGCTGTTTCTAAGGTGACCAGCCTGGCTATCACTTTTGCCATATTTAAATAACTCAAAAGAGAACAAAATATTGATAACTTCCTAATTTAATGTTTAGATTAGTAAGTTAGTTCTGGTATTGCATATAAAAGAAGGTACTATTTTAAGAGTTAATAGAGAGTAATGAGACAGTTGCTGAAGAAGAGCACACTGATGAAACAGATGATGACTCTTAAATCAGCTTCGAAGGGGATTGCAAGAAGAAGACCATTATAGAATTATTGGGGATAATAATTTTCCTTTTTGGTATTAAAACGTGGACTGTTATTCTGTTTTCTTTTTCTTTTTTTTATTTTTTATTTTGTTTGATGACTGAATGTAATAGAATATTTGGTACGAACTAGTAGGTAATCCATCATTGTTTTCAATTTTATAAGTCTTTTTTGTCAAATATGTAAATTCATTATCCTTGTCTGAATAAAGAGTTGATGATGTTTTGGACATTCCTTTTTAATTCCTTAAAAATATTTGAAATAATTATCGGTATTATACTAATATAAGTTTATGAATTGAGTAATAATTAATATTTATCATCTTGTGTCAGTTATTTGGGGAGGGCTTATAGCCTAGACAGCATTACTAGCTTGTGAGTTCCTTTTTATCTTCTTAGTGTCAGTTCACCTTTGGAGGGCTCATAGCATAGACGTCATGAGTCTCATGGCTACCTTGTATGTTCCTTATTGGATAAATACCTTGATTAACTCATATAGAGGGGTTGAAGACTGAAAACAAAAGCTTTATCTTAACCACTTGCCTGTCCCTATGTTGCTTGTGATAATAATTGGGAGGCTATAATAAGAGTTATTTTGACTTTGGATGGACAAGTTGTTCACTCTAACAGCATTCAATGTCTAATACAAACATTGAATTAGACATTGGGGATCATGTGGGGAGTTTGCAGTTCACATTCTCATTCATTGTAGCTTCATAGGGCAGATTTGGCAGCACTTTCTTTGTTTGATTGAGATATATTGGGTTTTCCCTTGTACCTTATCTGAGTTTTTTTCTCAGCGGAGATGCTTTGGGTTAGGATCTCATGGTCGATGCATCTACCGGTTTGTATTCTATGCTACTTTCTGCTGTGTTTGGATGGATAGGAACCGACGTATCTTTGAGGATAAACGGTCTCCACTCTCTGCTGTGGTGGATTCTATTATTTTCCATGCATCGTCATGGGTTGTTCTTCTTCCGTCATTCCGGGGATACTCGATTGAGGATATTAGACGATGCTGGACAGCCCTGTGTGCATAGTGTAGGGGAGTTAGTGATGGGTATGGAGGTGGAGTGTTGGTTGCTTGTAGTCCCTTGGGGCACTATTATTATTGTTGTTGATGTATGAACACCTGCGACAGGTTTAGAACATCCTGTTCTATTATGTCCATGGGTGTCTGTATTTGCTCTCTTCTTGTGTGTGTGTTTTTTCTGGGTAGTTAGATTTTCGTGGGTGGTTCAGATCACTGAGGACGGGTATGGAGTGATGTTGGGATGGCATCTGGCACCCTTCAATCGGGGTGCCATATTGTATTTTCTTCTCTCTATTCCTTTTATATATACGATTTTCATTACCGATCAAAAAAAAAAAATGTCTAATACAATTTTTTTTACCAGCTAGCCAGGGGGGAGTGAGTTTAGAAGTTTTTAGGGGTATGCCTGCAGAAGACATGCTTTATGAAATGGCTTAGGCTGTTTGTGTATTAAGGAATTTGTCTTTTGTCCAACCACCCCCTTCCGAACTGAAATTTGAAAAGGATACGTTGTTTTAGCCTTCATCCCCTTCTATTGATCCACGTTTATCTTTAAATTTTTTGTTGTTTATCTTAAAATATGATATATTTATTGCATGCTACAGTTTTAGGAGTACTGAGTGTTTGTTTAGATATGCATATTTAAAATGTCTAAAATGATGGTTTAAATTTCAAGTATTAACAATGGAGGGGCATTTCAAGGACCCTATAACAGTTGATAAAGATCTCAAATATTTGTTAGCAATGGAGTTTAATGGGAAGAGGAAGTGGTGGTAGAGATGCAAGACAGATTATTCGAGCAAAGAGCAAGACCTTAGATTTTGAAATGTTAGTGGACCTAGAAAACTGTCCTTTCTGTTATATATTTAACTGATAGATAGCAAAGAAAGATCATGAAGAAATCATATGCTGGAAATTGAGGAGTTTGATTAAAAAAAAAAGAGGATCGATCCCTTAAAATTGAACAATTACAAAATTAAAGGATGGGTTGGAGGATTTTATAAAAAAGGAGAAGTTTAGTTGGATATTAATCATGAAATAAATCGGATAAAGATTTGCTATGCAAATGAGGGTCTTTTTCTTAGGTTTACAAACGGAAGATGAAGAAAAAAAAAGATATCTGGTGGATATGGCTAGGGTAGAGGGAGCCTTGGTCAAGTTTTACCAAATTTGTACTCTTTTGAATGTGGATCTTAAATTCAAGTTGGGAAAAATTTGGGACTACCCATACTAAATGACTTACAAGCTGCATCGTTGGAGATAAATTTTGAGGAGGCATACATCAGGAAAGCAATTTAGAGAATGTAGAGTGATAAAGTTCTTGATCTAGATGGATTTACACCAAGCTTTTCTGAAGGAGTTTCTAATATGTGAAAATTTTCTAGATTTGTAGTTGCTGTTCCTCTTGCTGTTCATACACTTCTTCTGTATTTGTACTGCCTGTTAACTTATTTATCTTAATCTATTTGCCATTATTAGCAATCAAAGAAAAAAAAAATCTCAATATGAGCTTTAATTGAGTTCCATTTAGTTAAACCAGACATACTTTGTCTTTTTTAACCTTTACTATCACATTTTCCAAAAATTATCCACAACAAAATCAATATAAGGTTGCATCCTTTCTAATTTATTTTTTGTTATCCTTACCTTGTGCTCTCATAACTGCATGTGGTCTTTTAGTGTGACTCTTTCTTGTGCTTGCATTCCTAGAATAATATCTAACTTTTATACGTTCCCAGGTTGGTTCTATAGGTGCTGGTGGGCGTTATGATAATCTTATAGGGATGTTTGGCACAAAGCAGGTCCCTGCAGTTGGTGTCAGCCTTGGTATTGAGAGGGTATTTACAATAATGGAGCAGCTTCAAAAAGATCGAAACCAGGTGCTTGTACATGATATTTTCTGTAAATATATGAATATTGTGGAATTAGTCTCTGTTGTCTGTTGATGAATTGATTTTCTTGCTGTATTCCTTACAAAAGCTATCAAGTTATGGGTTTGTATATCCTAGTCATCCGACACAAATAAGTGTAGATTATGTTTCGTGAGCTATGCTAGATTTTTTCTTTGTTCAAATGGTGCAACCCTCCTGGTTATCTTGTTGCATTTGACAGTGAATACAGGAGGTCTATGAACTAAAAGGAAATGTGGAAATGGAATTAAACTAAAATGATGATCAATTGATTTTTCTTACACTAGAACCAAACTTCTCTCTCTTTTTAAGAATCAAACCATTTGAATAAATTTTAAATAAAAACTTTGTTTCATACTTTGTTCAACAACTCAGAGAATAAAAACTTACCTATGCTCATGCAACTTTTGAAATTCCCATGATTGAGGTTGAATAAACCATTATATTATTTATTATTAGCATAAATTTCTTTGTCTTTGTTTGGACTTTGGAGTGAGGTGGCCCTGAAAAAAGTAGGCTTAATCTTCTCTTCCACTTTTTAACTTCTGAATTTGACATATCTTGAAATCCAGCACATAGGGGGGGGGGGGGGGGGGGGGGGGGGGGGGGGAATGTATTAAACACTCATTCTGTCCTGTTGTGTCATACTCGTCTCTCGACATCCTGGTGTTTGAGTTCTATATAACTTCTCTTTCAGTTAAGACTCTGTTGATTAGGACATTCCTACCTAGTGAAAAGAGGAGACTAGCTTGAAATCTAGAGCCACATGGATTAAGAAAGAAGGGGTGTTTTTGTGGCGCTGAAGCATAAGAAATTTTTTTGTTCTTACCCATCCATTTCTGGTTTTTTCTTTCCCTTTCGTGACTTCACAAGATGGCAATTGGGCTTAAGAAGCCCTTGAAATCTATGATTTTTTGATGAATAATGATATCTATTAAAATAGGATTCTAAAAACAAGATAATTACAATTATGTATCGATGATCCCTATTACCCTTTTCCAAAAGACACCAAAAAGAAAACTCTTACCGGCAGGGGCTACAAAAATCACCCTATAGCCATATAAATTGAAAGAAAAAGATACACTCGAATACAATCAAAAACCATATAACTCCCCATGACCTATCGTTAAACAAAGCATATATCCACAAACTCCTCAGAAAGAGACCCAGAATATATATCTGATCTCGAGAATCCATATTTAGCAAGCAGATCTGCAACTTCGTTTGCCTCTCTAGGCACATGGCTGAACGAGACGTTCAACTCATGTGCTAGGGTTCTCGCTCTACTAATGATATGTGATAGCCTCCATCTCATGACTGTAGCACAGTCTCCTTCAACAACAGAGTCCTTGATCCCCCACTTCCTTGGCCTCCACAATTCCATAAAGAAGGGCCATACTCTCTGCCCGAGTAGAATCCCCAACACCCACTGACCCACAAAACATGAATAGGATCTCTCCCACACTATCCCTCATAACTCCACAAATTCTGGATGGACCCGGATTAGCCATCGAACATCCATCAATGTTTACCTTCACAACTCCCGATTCCGGTGCCCTCCCTCTTGCACCTCCCCTTCCAATAGTCGATATTGAAGAGAAACAACATAAACTCCACTTGCCTGCCAACTGATTAGTACTCCATCCTTTGAACTCTGGTCTAATGGATGCCCAAAATGATACAGTCCCAAGAATGTTATCAATCAATTGCACCTTGCTTAAGCACTCCTCACGAAAGATTCGACGGTTTCTTTCCATCCATGATTCAGTAGACTTTTTGTTCTTTCTC
This sequence comes from Buxus sempervirens, assembly GCA_947561395.2. Classification (NCBI taxonomy): domain Eukaryota; kingdom Viridiplantae; phylum Streptophyta; class Magnoliopsida; order Buxales; family Buxaceae; genus Buxus; species Buxus sempervirens. Next base: position 16,070,500 of record OX387190.1, on the reverse strand, counting down.
TTCCTCTTAATCTATTGCAGTTGATGTTTTCGGTAAAAGGATAAAATTATTCTCAAGTTATGAATTAGAAATCAAAATTGTTAATTAATGATTGAAATCCCAAATTCAATCTAAATTACCTTGTAGATCAACAAAAATATTTAATTTGATTTATCTTCATAAAATCTATGTAAGTATCTAAAATTGTATATCATATGGTCGAAAGCATTTAATTACAATAAACTTGAGTTAGAAAATTCCTATATTGATATCTCAATTATTGTGTTTGTTATATGATATGGGTGCTTATGTTTTTATTTTTAGCCATATTAATCACTTTTATAGCTTTTATGTACATTTAAACAGAATCTGGTTAAATTTCCCACTATTGTATTATGCCAGTGGGTGTATGATATGGAATTTATCTAAAATCATGTTCTTATTGCTTGTAATTAGTCTTGTTATAAGCTAAAATGAGTTTCAAATAATTTCAGTTAAATTTGGTTATTGGATGTGTATCTGATGCGTATTTATATGAATTCCATTTTTTAAACAACTGATGTTCTACCTTGATATGATATCTTGAGCCATATGCAAGAAATGATTACATTTGCAGCTTGGCTAAAGGTGAGGAATATTTTGAGAGTGACGAGAGTATAGAGTTGGCTAAGTTTTACTTGAGGCTTTGTAAGTAAGGAATGGGAGTAGGATTAATGGTGACCACGTCTATTGGCTTGAGAGGAAATTCAAGGAAGATGAGATCAATATTGAAATTTAAGAGATTAATAGAGACCTTGCATTTAGAACCAATGGCTTGACTATATCATTTTACAATGACTTCTAGGAGGCAGTTATATATGATATCTTTGTGTTTATGAGGAATTTGATACAGTGAGCAATAATTCCTCTAATGCAACCCTTTTTGCTGTTATTTCTGAAGAAAAGGGAGTTAAAGAGATTAAGGACTTATGACCGATTAGCCTCACCACTAGTCTGTGCAAGGTGATTCGTAAGTCCTTTCTTTCCGACTTAAATATGTCGTAAAGTCAATTGTTTCTTTTCAATAGTATATATTGCTCTTATGCCATAAATGAATGTGTTGGGGAACCATGTAGATCACTCAAACATTTGTTAATATAATAGTTGATTTGGTAAAAACTTTAATAGAGTTGAATGGAAATTTGTTAATATAATTATTAAATGGATATGGTTTTGTATTAGTCCTAAAAAAAGTAGTGTTAAGGGTTTATTTCCGTTCAGTTGGAGTCTAAGAGTATTCATCAATGCAATCCTATTTCCACTTGTTAAATTACCAGGGAGTGCCCTTAGTTGCTTGATTCAGAAGGCCAACAATCGGATTTGTTGATGGTTTTTGTTTGGGTAATGATGGTCTACTTATTTCTTATCTCAAGTCCTGAGACAACAAAATTCTCTTTCTAGAGGTGATAAGGTGTTGACGGACGTTTATATTGGACTGAGTGTTTTCTCAAAAATTTCAAAATCATTTTAGATTTCAAGATGAATCTGGATAACATTAGTTTTGCAACGATTGGTATGATTGAGGATATGGCCTACAGTTATGCAACTATACTTGGGTGTTGAATTAGCGGGTGACCTCTTAGATTTCTTGTGCTCCTGCTGGGATGTAGTTCCAAAAATTTGAATATTTTGGGATCCATTAGATAAAGGTTGACAGATTTTGTGCACTTGGAAATGAAGTTTCCCTGTTTGCTCTTGTAGAGATCGGACAACTGCACCTTACTACTGTCTCAACTTCATTTGAGATTGTTGTTTTGAAGGTTAGTTTGTAGCATTCTCTAAAATTCAATAAGATAAAGAATATATTTCCTAACCAATAGTTAAGAAGTTTGGCAGTGTTTGGTTTTTGATAGATAAGATGCTAGAATAGGATTTCTGTTGCTGCACCTCTTAAGTAGTTTGGATTAGACTTCCTTTTTCTTTTTTCTTTTTTTTTTTTTATATTTTGATCAGTCCATTATTTTTCCAGTGAAATCAAAGAATTTTTAATATGTCAGTTGTTATCTTCTTTATCTTGCTTACCGCTTGATTAACCTTTCTTCATCCTATCTTGCTGGAATCGTACTTGTTTGGGGTTCAAACTGCTTTCTATTTCCCTCGATGTTCGTGATTATATTTGAAGTGCTTTCGGTATTTTCCTCAATATTCATTAATTTATTTAATGAAGCACTATTCTAGTTGTTGCATGATATTTTCTTTCTTGGTGATTATCTCTGTCCTGAAATATTTGTTTGAGGAAAATGAGAGCTGCCCTCTTATAAAATTTATGTTGCATACAAAATCTATCAAAGCGATACTAATTCTTTTCCATGATTCTGGGTTTGGCAGGCAACGCGAGCAACTGAAACACAAGTTTTGGTGGGTATTCTGGGGGATGATCTTTCTCTAGCTGCCGAATTGGTTAGTGAATTGTGGAATTCCAAAATAAAAGCTGAATACATGGTTAATAAAAGAGTGATGAAACATATTGACCGTGCGAAGGAGTCCCGAATTCCTTGGATGGTCATTGTGGGTGAACGAGAACAAAGTGAAGGCATTGTGAAATTAAAAGACATTGAAGCCAACAAAGAGGAGATTGTTCCCAGAACTAGACTTGTTGAGGAGCTTCAAAGACGGTTGAATGGTGTATCCTTATAGATGATCACAGAGTATCATGCAATGGAGCACGCAAGTTGTTAACTGACATCCCATTGTAACTTGGTATTTAAAAGGTAACATATTTCACACTAGCTTACTTCTGCATTACAAGGATGATGGTAGTGAGAACGTAAAGGAAGAAGCAAGTGGTGACCGTTTCATCCCTTCCATTTCATTTCTTTTATTGAATACAGGTCAGGGACATTGTATACTCCGCCAATTCAAGCTGGGACTAGGATGGCGTCGATGTTGAACATTAATTTAACACCAAGGAAAAAAAAAGGGTTATTGTTTTGTCTGGCAACTCTTTGACACACTATTTAAGGTGTTGTTGCTGTGTAGAATAATATGTAAGGCCCTTCCACGTGCACTAGACAAGCAGGTTGGTATAAGGGCCGGAGAGAGGAGGATGAAAAACTTTTGGTAAGTGTTGATTACTTCGTCCTATTCCTCCACTCTCCAGGCTTTGCTTCTTTATGCCTTAGAAATGATTCTTATGCCTAGAAGAGCTTTAACTGGCATTGTATTTGATATGCACTTTCAAAGGGAGGCAGTTTCGTATGTTGCAAATCACCTCAATGTTCTCTTGAACCTTACAATTATGCTTTGTTATATTGCTTTCGTAGGATTCAGTTTCATCAAAATAATATTTTGGAAAATTTACACATACACCCCTTGAGGTTTGGGAAAGTGTCACAGACACCCACTGTAGTTCAAAAGGGATCACTTACTATCCCTGTAGTTTCAAAAACTGTTACCCACCACCCCTGCCGTTACATCCCATTCCAACACCGTTAGGTCACTTTTCTAAATGGCCGAAATACCATAACACCCTTAGGTCACTCTAAACTTCAAAGTTCAGCTCAAATATTGTAGCTTAGTCAATATAGCAGCAGACAATGAATAAAACCAAATATAAGCAAGAGGGGGCTGAAGAAAAGCAACCGACCGCCGAAGCAACCACGACAGATCTTCCATTGCGCGACTAATCTCTCTTCTCATAGATCTTTCATGGAAAATTCATGGAAAACCAATTTTCCACAGAATGAACTCCGGAACTTCCCTATGCACCCTCTCACTTCTTTATCTGCTTGAAACTAGAGATAATTAGTGCCCCCGCCATTAATTCCCAAACAAACACCATTGCGTTTCATTTTACAAAATAGGTCTAGACTTCACTGTCATTAAACATCAATATAATAATCCAACTTTCGAATAGAATCAAAACACAGAACTGAGAATAAAATCCAAAGAATGTTTACTTGGAGAGCTTAGAAAGAGATTCGCCGAGAAGAGGGCGCTCGCCATTTCTGGATCTTTTCTTTATTTTACTGTTCTCGCTTTTTGCCTCCCTTTTTGTGGTTCTTCACAACACCGTGGAAACTGAAAAGGTAGTTATGTAAATACAAGACATGTTTTGTCCAACTTCTGGAGGCGGAGATGAGATTAGAGGCTTATCGAAACCATTCTTTACGCTCCTATTCTCTAGCTTTCTCCAATAAAGCACATCCAAACCATTTTCGTCCACGATCAATCCTTTGAGATTCCCATAGAATCGCTTGAAGTCCTCCTGAGACAGCGGAGTCTCTTTCCGATGACCGGCAACAGTATCATTGTCCTCCTCACTCTGGAGAAGAACGAAGAAGAGACTTATAAAGAGGGGTATTTGTGGAGTTCTCTTTAATTTGGAGAAGAAGAACGAAGAAGAGACTTTAAAGAGGGGTATTTCGGCCATTTAGAAAAGTGACCTAACGGTGTTAGGGTGGGATGTAACGGCAGGGGTGGTAGGTGACTGTTTTTGAAACTACAGGGATAGTAAGTGATCCGTTTTGAACTATAGGTGGTGTCCGTGACACTTTCCCAAACCTCAGGGGGTGTACGTGTAAATTTCTCTAATATTTTAGTCGCAATTATTTTAATAATTTTTTTTAATTTATTTGCAATGATTGTCTGTCAAATTTTCTTGCAATTATTTTAACACAAATTTGTTTATTTGAAATGATTGTTTGTCGAAATTTTACTGGTGCGTTAGTTGTGTTGCTAATTTTTTTTCCCTCTTTTTTGTTATTGGGTTGAGAAATTCAGAAAAAATTAAAAAATAAAGATAAAATTAGAAAAATGGTAAAAATTTAATAAAAATAACAAAAACCCATAGAAAATTAGGAAAAATAATTTTATGGTGAAATGCCTCATAATAACTCAAGCATATGTATTGTAATTTAATAAATATATATAAACCTATGCAGTTATCTAATAAAATCTATATCTATACATTTATACAACTAATAAAAGCACAAACTATCTTAAGTGTTTTTTATTTTCACATACCTAAAATATTCTACCTATAGTCTTTAAATTCAAATATACTAACTGTGACATACACCTTTTCTATTATAGTATTATATGGCCTACAACCATATAATCGCTATAATAGGTATGCCGGGTGTCTAGTAAACTTGGATTAACACAAATACTCACATAATCCAGATCCACTAAACTAAAACCACAAATATCACAGATAGTCTTTTCAAAAGATATATCATAGATATAACAATAAGAGGAAGACTTAAACAGATACAATAATCCAAAAACTCATATATGAGATAAGACTATTTAATATAAATGTATATACAATCAACTGAATCCAAAAGAACCTCCCACAAGTTGGGAGTCAAAATGTAGATACAAAAGATGTTAGATATAACATCTAAGGAGATAACGTGTCTAAATGTTTATGGTTTCCCACTCGGGGTCAAACCATGCCTTAGCACCATCCATAGGATTTAAATCATGCACATGCTTAGTCATAGGGTTTACAAAATCTATACATACACAATAAAATGAGATATAATCCCAGTAAATTCATCACATGAGAATTTAAATAAAAGATGCAATGTATATATATCAAAACATGCTACATCTCAAAATATCAAGTGCAAGTGAGTGACAAGCTTTCACTTTAAACAATATAATACACATAAAATTAAGAAGCATTAAAATAATCATCAATGGAAGATAGAAACCAATTCCTAACTTAAAACAAATCAGGGATAGCAAATGTATCATTTTCATAAGTGAATTTCACATAGCTTATAAAATATTGCCACTGGAACTATAGACATCGGCTAAGCTACGAATATACTATTCAGGCTTGGATGCAAAGCCCCTCATCCACATATAAATAGAGAACCTCATATAGGTCTTAGTGAATCATTCACACACACACAATTTCGGGCAAGATCCCCTTTTACCAGGAATGCCAAATAATTACTCACATATCACATATCAACTGTCACAGTCATACCAGGCGGAGCACTCTCAACGCAAACTGGTAGAGCTATCCAAAACTATCACGTGCTACAATTAGCACGAATCCCTCACTCCCATGCTGACTAGCCCTCACATCTCAAAGTGTTTTAATTATCTTATTTAAGTATCCACACAAACTAATGTACCCAAAACATCAATAGGATCTTATATAGAAGATCAAATAGCAAAATTCATTTGCCATTTACTAACCGCTAAACTGTTAATCCAATCTTGATAAATACAATTTATCTCAGGATAAACATGAATTATAATAGGGGTGATAGATTCACAAAACAAGAACTGAAATACCCACAAGTGTGTGTATCCTACTCATCATTATGCTTGTAATTTTGTAAAATAATACTAAGTATACTTATATGAAGTTTTAAAAACATGCTAGTGGAATACAAGTTAAATCATTATAAATGAGATTATTCTCAACTACATATATAACAATAAAACAGGGTTTAAAACAATCCATATATGTTTCAAAACAGTAGTTAATGAGTTGAGAAAATTTCAGTAATTCCCAGAATTTAAAGTGTTTCAATTAGCATATTTTCTTTTTAAATTATTGAAATACAACACTTAAAATTTAGGTAATAGGTTAGTTTTCCAAAACCAGAAGTTAACTCAATTTTTAACTAAACTTTTCTCAAGTTTGTTTTAACTGTATGACCCATTTGAAATTTTAGAATAACTTTAAAATACAGTAATATAATCACATATGAAATATTCCAAAAATCTCTAATTTATAAGTTTTCTTAAAACAAAAGCATAATATTCACAATTTTGATACATATAGATACTTTTAAACAAGAATTCATAATAGAAATTCATTTTATAACATCAAATATTTAGACATGTCCTAATTAGATTGTTGTAGGTGCCTTTTTTGAATCCACGTCCACGCATCTAGTATTGCCTCCACTGTGTAGAAATGTCGATGACATGTCTTCAGATCTCGGTTCTAAGTAGGAGAGGTATGTCCGACGTTGGCCTAAACCACCGACTCAGCAGCTGTTCCCGCGCCGTTACTAAACAGAAGAGGGGTTGGAGTTGATAAGGCGTGAGAGGTAGGCAATGGCTAGAATGAGAGACGGGAGATACTCAAGTGTTCTTCACGTATGCCAAGCCAGAGAGCTCCTTTCATGGTTCCAGAAAGTATAGGAGACAGAAATCCAAAGATGGACTTAGAGAATTCCTGGTAGACTTGGAAAAGGTCCAGAGGAAAAGAAGTATTGCTCTCAGCAGCCAAAGATCCAGGAGGCCCTCAAATGGAAGATGGTTTTCATATTTATAAAAGGAATGGGTCTCTAGGATTGTGACACTTGTCACGGTATGAGGCTTTAGGATGTTCTCATATTTATCTTGAATCTGGTCTTATAATGTCTAGGTTCCTGATAAGAATAAAATAAGAGATGGTGATGATAAAAGATAGAGCTCTCTGATTTTTATACCAGGTCCCATATATAGGATGTGGAATTATAAATCACTTGATGTCCTCGTCATTCTAGGTCGACATGCCGTGATTTGTCATTGGCTACCGACGATTCCCACGCCCGTGTTCGCCACACCTTAAGGACCGCCAGAAACTCCCCTAAGTGGGCTTTCGCCCAAGACGGAAATCTCCACTCCAATATGCCAGATACATTTAAAATAAATAAATCATGACAGATTACTTTGTCGGGTAACAGATGACCCATGACGGGTTGTTTATGTCGGGTGACAAATAACTCATGATAAATTTGTTATTATCATGTGACAAATCATCCATGCCAAATCATTATATAGGTGACATGTCAAGTTATAAAAACGGTCATCTACAATTGTATTATAACAATATATATATATATATATACCAAGAATTAAACATGGAACATAAATTCCAGATTTAATCTAGATAGCTATACTAATAGCTGATTTCTTTTACTACAACAAAGACAAGATATAATGATGAGCTTATATGTATGCTTCATGGATTTCCTATAAAATTTTTGAATCATTATAGTTCAAAGTCACTTACACAGAAAATTATGTCAAATATATTATAAGAAAACACATGGAACTTAAGGAAGAAACAAAGATTTAAGTGCCTTGAAATTTTGAAGATTTATAGAGATATAAAGCTCAAATTACATTCTGTAAAAACCAACATAAAGATGAAGAAGTAGTAATGAAAACGTAGTATATTATGCTCAGACACTTAAACCAGCAGTAAAAATCATGCTTCATGCTTTCAATCATCATTAAGAAGAATAGAACTTAGAGAAATTGCATTAAAACAAAATGTAAAGAACTAATTCTCTATACTTAATATTTTGCATACAATATTCATGGTTAAAAACTAAAATAGGGTGATAAACTTACCTCTTATTCAAAGATATTTAATACTCTTAATTCCAACAACACTGGTACATACGCACAAGCTGGTACATACGCACAAGCTGGAACTACAGCAACTCCAGCAACTTCAACCCAGTTGTATAATTTAGTCTAGAACCCAATTTAGCACCAGCAACCACCAAAAACTTAGACTGAAACTTAGCTGCTCCAAACTTAAGCTACTAATATTAAGACACCCAAATCTGATGCATAAGACACCTCCACAATTCTACTTAACTAAAAGAGAGAATGTAACACCTTAAAAATTTAAAAAGGGCAAAGTCGTAAATTAATAATAAAAATAATAATAATTAAGAGAGATAGCTAGGTTGGGTTAGCCTAACCCATTCATTAAAATAAAAAGGGTTAGCCTAACCAATCTTCTCTACAAGTTGGGGCTAAATTAGTAATTAAGCTAATTAGTATTCTATTATAAATACTAACTGTAAACCTAAATTAAGACTTTTTATTCAAAATTGTTAGAGTGGGACGTGTGTAGCACCCCGGAACCAGGTCAACACGCGTCGGTTTTATACTGGCTCCCGAGCGCTATTTTTAGGGCCCAAATTGTGATGAAAACTAACTTAAGAAACTAACCAAAGCAATTATAATCTAATCCTAAAATTTTCGGAAAAACTGCTATATAACGTCTGTATATACGAGTATGGGCTAAGCCCTCAAACCACAAAACCATTACCTGATAAACACAGTTTATATCTTCATTCAAAAAAACTAACCCATCAATATCTACAGATGAAAGTAAGGTCCACTAAGTTCCCACTCTCTCTCTCTCTCTCTCTCTCTCTCTCTCTCTCTCTCTTCATTTACAATATGTACAGTTTCCAAAAAAAAAAAACATAAACAACTATCAAAAAAATTTGCCTTTGCTATCACTAGCACGGATAGAAGTGGTCCTCCGGCCTATACTCGGGATAATCGTCTACTTCAGCCCCGCTACGCTTCTCACCCGCTGGATTTGAAAACAAAACCGGTAAAAACGAAAACTCGCGTGAGACTAATGTCTCAGTAAGTAGCACAGTGCATGGGATAAACAGTTTATGCAGTTTCAATAAATAAATTAACATGCTACACATAATACGATTAATTCAAGCAAATCATGCAAAGAGTAATTCACATATATCAAAGAGCAATTCCCATAACAATATAATTTCAGAGAATAAAGTGTGTGCAAGATTCATGAATTAGCGTGTCTATAAATCGGGTTAACCACCCTTAGCCGGTTTGCCACCTCACTACTCGCCTTCGAAGCCGCGCACGGTCATCGTACGAGTGGAGCACCCACGCATGGGCTGGCACGCTGCAGCTCATCGATCCCACACGAAGGCCTCACCGATCCCACACGGTGGTACGCAAGTGGCCCGGGGTATTAACACGACAAGCCAACACTAACGCACGATCTAGACGGACTGTGGATCCACGACTTTTTATGCGGCCTAGATTCGGATAAGAATTAACCATGCAAATAATTTAATAAACAAGACCTATAAGAAATCAACTGCCCCAGTAAAACTCGATTCAAGTGAACCTCGTTGTTCACTTACCATTCAATCCTTAAGCTCCTCGCCTTTTTCAACTAACACGAAGCCTAAGCTTCAATTCCAAATTATAAATCGCAATTCGTTTTATCCAATCGAATCGTTCACGAATAAATAGACGGTAGTTTGAAATCATTAATTACTCTGCAATTGTGATTTTAACTAGTTAATTGAATTTTAAATCGGATCTGATCTATGAGGAATGGTATGCGTGCTATACATCGTTGGAAAGCCCTACGAGTCTAGTTTCCAACGCAACCAACGGTTTGTAATTCGGAGTTTCCTACAGGAAGTTACGACTGTTTTACTACAGGTGGTTTTAAATAGTAGCGAAAGCCCAACTCGCTGATGGCTTCACTTCGGTGATTTTTAATTCCCTAATTTGAGGTCCAAATCACCTACCACCACTCATTTTCAACTAAAAACATCTTAAACTAAATTTTAAACTACTAAAATGAATTTTTACGCAAAGATTACTAACCTTTGCAAGCCACTGAACTTTTACACAGGCTTAAGACCGAATAACAGAATGGTTTCTACTTTTGAGCTGTAAATTTGTTCCCATGCAAACCTGGTAGTTTCCTAACACTTACCTACCTCTTTTATAACTAAAAATCCTTGCAAATCCCTTTTTGAATCGCCCCTGAAGATCCTTAAAGCAAGAAATCCACCTAAATTTTTCTAGACCCCAAAGTATAAGCTATAATCTTGAGCAAGGAATGGGTCTTTTCCCTTGTAAATTACCACAACATGATCACCCAAAACAAGCATGATTCATTACCAACGACATTCAACAAGGTTGATCACAGATTTAGTATATTATCCAAACAGCAAATCGACCCACCTTTTATAATTATCTTGTCATCCACAAAAATAGTTAGGCAGGATTGAAGAATAAATTCACCCAGTCAAACTCCTATACTAATAGCAATTCAATCAAATTATTCCAAGCAATTCAAATTAGGATCTATGCTCACTCCAACGCCAAAACCAAATAGTAACTACAACCACCGGAACCCACCATCATCCATTAGCAAATTTAGTCTAAAAATACAGCAATATAATTCCATCCAAATAACTATACCACTTTCAATTTTCGCGTGGTCCCATGTCCATCTCGATTTTTAGCAACAGAAATCCAGCAATAGAAATCCCATTAAATCCCATCATAAATTAAGGTTTTAAACTAATCTATCGATCACCCAAAATAATGACTGACAACAAAATTTTAACCCAACAAAATAACCTATGCCAATCCATTTCAAATTGCAACCCAACAGAATAATCTGTTTCAATCAATTCCATAAAGCAAACCACAATCCTAAATAAACAACCCAACTGCACATCTAAGAAACTGAAACCATCCCTAGGTTCTGATATGAGAAATTGAACTGGTGTATTTAATGGCATTTTGGTGAAGCCACGTGAACCCACAATCGATTGAAACAACAGAGGAATACCAATCTACCGAAATCAGCAGAGGAAACCAACAGAGGAAAATAAATCAACAGAGATCAATTTAAAACAAACAGCAATCGATCAACAGAAGAAGAATACCAACAGGAATCAAGAAGAAAAACAACAGTAATCGATTAAACGAAAAATATGCTATTTACCGATTTTTGCAGAATCCCACGCCCAACCCTCTTTTCTCTGTCTCCTTTTTCTTTCTTCTTCTTCTTCTTTTCTTCTTTCTTCTTCCTTCTTCTCTTTTCTCTTCTTCCTCTTCTTCCCCACGTTCTCTTCCTCTCTTCTTCTCGTCTTCTCTTTTCTCCTCCTCCTCCACTCGTTTTTCTTTCTTCTTTCTTGTTAGACCCCAGCAGCAATCAAGGATGCCCTTCCCTCTTCACGGCTCCTCTTCCACTCGATTTCCCCCCATCGCTCCTCAAACCCCAATCGCCCTCTTCTTCTACGGTTTCTTTTTTTTTTCTTCCTCTCAATTTCTCCTAACCACGACCCCCTTTTTTTCTTTTTATTTGCTTCTCTTCTAACCTAACGACCCCAACCCCCCAAATGCCAAATGCTTTTGTTTTGTTTTTCTTTTCTTTTTTTTTTTTAAACCAATGAACCATGAACCATGAACCATGAACCATTGAACCGGTTCACTTAAATTGAACCAATCCTCCTTAACCCACTAAACTACCCAAACCCTTTCAAACCAAATGCTTGAATTGAAATTTTTTTTTTTCTATTTGTTCTTATTCAATAATTTTAAATCTTAATTAAAATTTCTAAAAATTCCGGATCTTACAACGTGTGGCTATTTTTGGGGAGAAAACCCTAAGGTGTAACAAGTTAGAGAAGGAGGTTTTGGTAATCAAAGCAAGAAGGTTTTTTTATATAAGGGATTATTGCGAATCGAGGTAGGTTGATCTATAGTTTTTCTCCCAACAAGAATTTCAGGTCATTAGAATGCATTTATGCTATTTTAATCAAGAATCCATAAAGCTGTTTGTTTCTTGAATTAAAATGGTGTTGTTTCGATTATTTTGTGAGTTGGTAAAATCGAATTTCTTGTTGCCTTCTAATTCATTCTTGAGACTATTAAATTAATAATTCTTGAAATCTGTTAATTATTAGTCAATATTTATTTTATCGCATGAAATCTGTTAAAATATCTATCGCATGAAATCTGAAAAAAAAATTAATTATAAGTTGATCGTATGATGATAGTGTCAGCACCTCATTTTTGCACCCCCAAAAATGAAAGAATAAAACCCTAATTGAAAAAGTCAAACCTGAAGGGGTCAAAAAGTTGACTTTTTGATTGGGTGCAAATTAACCACCAAACTTCATACCATCGGAAAGAGGACTTCGATACGATTCTAACGCAACTGAGTTTGCTAAAATCGGAGTCCGGATAAAGAAGTTATGGGCTGGTCAAATCTGGAAATAGCAGAAATCGGCTTTCTGCAGAACTCCGAATTAGCTGCTCAATTGGATATCAGCAGAAAGGGCGCATCGACACGACTCCAACGCAACTGAGTTTGCTGGAATCGGAGTCCCGGATAAGGAGATTTGAGCAAAACTGGCTCCGGGACGCGAGTCTGCACTTCTGCTAAAAAGCTCGAGTTTGCTGCCAACCTTTAGCTTAGTGGATAGGGAATCTTGAGCTGATTCCAACGCCACTGAGTTTGCTGAAATCGGATACCAGATGAAAGAAATATGAGCAGTCAAAGTTTTAGAAAATCTGCACATGTGGCAAAAACAGCAAAAAGAAAAGAATCTTCAATTAAAATAATAATATTTTCATACAACACCTAATTAAGAGGTTTAAAATAAAGGAAAAAGAAAATAAAAAATCAAAGCATGCATGTGCTCAAAAACCAAAACAAAGATCTAAATAAAATAATAAGAAAATCTAAAAATATCTAGTAATTTAGATAATTAGAAAATAAAAGATATTAAGAAATAATAAAATACTAAACATTTTGCACATGGGGGATACGTGTCCCCCATGAGGTGTCCAAGATAAGAATAAAACTTATTTAAGTTTTAGTTACATTACATATAAAATTAAAATTTGGTCAACAAATGTGATTAGAATTTACTTTTGGTTCATTTTTTTCATTATAAAAGGGGGGGCTACCCCCATTCTTTGAAAAAGCATCAAACCCCTTCTCCTCTCTCCCTTTTGCTCTCTTCTTCACTCACCCCCTCCCTTCTCTCTCCCTCCTTGATTTCCAATCAAGAGAGGCTGGCCTCCCTTTAGCTCTGTCCTTTTTTTTTTTCTCTACGTCCAACCCCTGCCTAAACTCTGCCCCACTCAAAACCAAAACCCAAAATACCCTTGGATTGCCCCATCCCCCTTTCCATTTCATTCCTTTCAACCTAGAAGTGGGGAATCCCTTTTCAAATCTATTCTTGGAATTCTACGAGGGTGCGGAAGCGCTGCCGAAATCATCGGAGAACCATCACCTGTCAAAAACAAGAAGGTAACAGTAAACAGTAGGTTGTTTCATTCAATACATATCAAGTTTCTTTTCTTTTCTTTTCTTTTCTTTTTAAGCTTGATTTATTACTTGTTTTATTACTTATTTCTCACCTCCATTTGCTTCTAATGTGTACGATACTGAGCATCTCATGTTGAAAACAAGATCCAATTAAAGGGTGAAAGGAGAGAATTTTGTCAAGGATATAATGAGCAAAAGTCATCTAAGATAAGATGTCATTAGTCCTTGCAAAATAAAAAGAGACAAATCATCCTCTTGCCAACTTTCTATCTTCGTGAGCAAAGGTGAATACGTGGTTATGATCATAGCAAGATGGTAAAAGAATCTCTGGTGCCTCTCTTGATTCCCATGCAAAGAATGACTACATGAAGAGCAAAGGAAAAAGGAAGAAGAAAAGAAGAAAAATATGACTAAGAAAGGAGCTTGTGTGTTGCTGTGAAGATGCTAAAAATCCCGACGGACGTCGTCGGACCTCCCTGAAAATCAAACGAAGTGATCCCGGCCGAAATAGGAGCAAAACAGCAAATTCGGGCAAAAACCGCATACTCAGGGCGGTCTGGACTTAACCGCACTTGGTATGCGGTCTGGTCTAAACCGCACTGCATCTACGGTTCAGACCAGACCGCATAGTAAATGCGGTCAATTCGATAAACAACCAAAAATTATTCTTTTTGACCCGGTTGGATCCAAATCCGACCCGAATTGGTTTTGACCCGACCCTATGAGTAATTTGGAATGTTTTAAGTCCACTTTTGGACCATGGGCCTAGATGGGCCCACCAAGGCATCCCCTAGGCCCACCTTTGACCAGCCCAAACCAGGCCCGTTTTTAACAAATGGGCCCAAGGCATCTGACCCTTGGTTAATGGGCCAAATCCAAGCCCACTAAGCCCTTAGCATGTTTAATTTAATTAGATAAATAACCAAAATGGGTTACCCAATAACCCTGCTGGGCTCAAGCCCAACCTTGGCAATCCATGGGTCTTCCAACGGGACCCGCCTCCGACCCACTTCGCCTAAATAAGAAGATAAAATAAAATAGAAAGGGATCCACACCTCCAGAGGGTCCTGCCAGACCAAACCAAGTGGTATGCTGGCCTAGGAAGGGTGAAACTGACTCAAAACTAGGGAGACCCGAGGGACCCGTCATTTGACGGGGCGGACCGGGGTGTTTTCGAACTTCCCCGGATCGTAACCGAGAACTTGCCCGAATCTCTAAGAAAGCCGCAGACCAGCAAATCTTAGACCTGTATAGGTGCCCAAGTGTCTGCCTGCACCCTATCAGGCAGTGGCGACTCCAATACTTCCCATTTTTAGTGCGGCGCCTTGCGGGACGTGTGCACAGATAGTATAGTAGATTAATTTTGGGATTTAAAATAGATGAAAAATACTATGTTGAGATTATATATTGTTTATAGTTGATTCTTGAAATTTCAGAAAAGAGAGAATCGTTGGGTCTAATTTCGGAAGAGAGAGAGAACTCCAAGATTTTGTTGGGTTCTTCTTGGAAGAGAGGGTTTTAAATACTTAGAAAGAAACCAAGAGAGAGGAATGGGGAAGAAAGAGAAAAAAAAAAGAGAATTTAGATTTCATACTTTTAGTCATGGTTAAGAGCACTGATTTCTCTAATGGATTTTTTTTTTGGGAAGAAAGAGAATGAAGGATAACAAGAGAGAGAGAGAGAAAAAGGGAGAGAAAGAAAGGGAAAAATAAAAAACAAGATACAGAGAGAGAGAGAGAGAGTGTGCATGAAGAGAGAGAGACAGAGAGAGGGAGAGAGAGTGCGCATGAGAGAGAAGAAACCAAGAGGGTGGAGTTTACGGAAGAGAGATAATATGTGTTGATCGTTTTGAACATGGGCATTGGTTTGTAAATTAGGAAAAGTTTCAACCCCATGTGTAAATTAAAAGCTTAACGTTAAAGGAAGTTTTAATTTTACATTTTAACCCCTAACTCTTAACTTTATTTCAATCTGTTTATTACTTAGGTACTGACAAGGTGTATGATTGGTATGTGCTTCTATGTGATGATTGATTAGGCAATGTTACATGCATGTACATCACATGTTCAACTAATAGCTCTTGTAGATATATAAATAAATATATATTAAATAAGGAAACAAATTTATAATCAATTATATAAGGAAGTAGCAATAATAAAAATAGAACAATATGAATGAAATAATAATGGATAGATAACATCATGATAAATAAATGAATAAATTAATTTTGATAATAAAATATATCAAATGCTTTAAGCTAAGATAGGTTTCTAATTAATTTTATTTGCTAAATAATTATTATCAGTTAATCCTATAATCAAATAAAATAAATTCTTTAGCCTTGTATGGGGACTTTGAAATAAGTAATAATAATTATTGGCAATAATAAATATACATTTTAATGCTGTGTTACTATTCATAGACTTGTTTAGATTATTATAAATCATGATTTATTGACTTGAGATAAATCTCTATATCGTTATATTGTTTGGATTGAGAATTAATTGAGCATGTGTGTGGTTGTTGATTAAAGCCATGTGTGCTTAGAATTAGATCTGCATATATGCTTTGTTTGCACTCCCATGCATTAATATTGCATATTTGACACTATTTTCAAACGGGTGAGGTGTGAGGGTCTACCAAAATTACCAAAAGTTCTTGTTCATAACCTTACATTCGCAGTGAGGACTTTTTTGGGAGTCCAATATCTAGCTTGTAAGTTGGGATTACCAATGAGATGGAAGACCTTGAAGGGAAAATCTCTAAAAGGTATTATAGGATTGAAACCGTGTTATTGTTTAGAACCGGACTTCACAAAGATGTTGTGGGCATTTTGGGATTTATTCTCCTATCCACTAATAGTGGCTCGGCATAGTGTTCCGATCGGTTGAAAACCCGTAGAACTGCAATGTACATGTAGAATACTTCAAATTGCCAAGAATGAGGTGTCTGTAGTTGGAACGTGTGTCGGTTCGGAGGTATCTAGACAATCTCACAATGCATTACACAACAATTATAAGGTAGCAGGGGGAAGTTCCTTATAAATTACAACTCTAAGGTAATTCATGAGGTGAAGATGAATATCTCTAGAGGTTATACACACTTTCACTGCATTCATTGCATGCTTGGTTGAGCATGATTTTGTGTATATTGAGTGTTTCTTACATGTAGAGTTTTCTTAGGAAAATCATGCATCTTAGACCACATATAGAGATAATAGGGGTTTTCATATCACATGTATTTTATTATTTGCTTTAATTATTTGTTCAACATGTTATATCAATTATTATTGTTCTATGGGTGTAATTCTATTAGTTGAAGTTCTTTTTGGGACTTGAACTGTAAGATGATATCTAGTGGGCAATTTTGCTCACTTCCTACCATTTTACATGTGTGTCTGATGTAGCTTATGAGGAGCAGGATGATGTATAGGAAGTGGACATGATTCGGCATGTCTGGATGTCGACATGGTCTACTTAGAGTAGCTTTTTATTTAGGGATTTACTTGAAGTCTTACTTTAGTAGTGTAGGGATTACTTTTGTTGTTACCTTATTATTGAAGTTGTTATTATTGAGTAGGTTATTTTACATGCATACTTTGAAATTGATTTAATTAATACATATGAAATTTTAGTTGTCTTGCATGTGCAAGATCTTGGTATTTAATTTTTATTTTTCTTTTGGAATTTTATTTATACTGATGTTTTATACATCAAGCACTTCAGTGTGGGTTACTGCTTGGGTTTTCACTGGAAATTGCAGTTTACATCTTAGAATCCCTATTACCCATTACTCTTAATATTTATTGTAGTGCCCCAGATCCGGGTCTGCCCTATCACAGCACCAACATGTACCCGAGACCTACTTATGGGCCCAAAGGAACCTGATAAGCATAATTAACGTGGGCAATTACAATGTAATCATCAGAGTGCATAAGATAAAGAAGCATGGAATTAAAATTTTCCATATAACACAAGATCATCTGTATAATAACCTTAAATGATAACATTTGCGTATACAAAAAGGCAACTAGATCTCACCATCTCTATCTCTCACGTCAGCATCCATATACAAGTGATAATCTAAAGATAACTCCCAAGTCTATAAATCCAAAAAGAATAATTACATCCCATTTATAGTTTCTAAATACCGAGTACAATAACATGAAGAGAACCCTACTATGGGTAGTAAAAGTCCTCAGGCTTGTGCTCAAGCTCACCCTCACTATTTGCCCCAGACGTGGCTCACCAAGTGGATCTGAAAACAAATCCGGTAAAACAAAACACGTGTGAGACTTAAAGTCCCAGTAAGCAGCAAACATGCATGGATGGAAGCAGTTGATACAATTCATGGATCATCATGTATAGAAGCAGTTTATGCAATTCATATAACATCATGAATAAATACAGTTCATGCTATATATATTCTCAAGTAAAGCAACTAATCAATGTAACACATAAAAGTTAACTAACAAACTTGGTAGGACTGATAATGTAAACCAAACCTGTAGAACAAACCTTTCTCAGCAGTTACTAGAACCAATGTCAAGTGGGACTGTTACTAGAACCAATGTCAAGTGGGACTACTCGTTCTCTATTAAATACCAAGTGTCAAGTGTCAAGTGTCATGTGGGACTACTCGTTCACTGGTGAATGCTAAGCGGGACTACTCGTCCACTGGTGAATGCTAAGTGGGACTACTCGTCCACTATTGAATACCAATTGTCAAATAATATTCACAATGCATAAGAAATAACTAATAAGCACTTCACATCCAAAACCAATTCACAGTAAATACATACCCCTTAAGGCCCACGAATTACGCATTTGAGAAGTGGGATAGTCTTAGGATCCCTAATAAGGACACCATGCCAAAAATCAACGGATTCCGAGATAAAAAGTTTCGGACCTAAAAAATATTCTAAGTCTGGTTAAAAACGTTGACTTTTCGGTGTATAATTTTTCTAGACCAATTTACAAGGAATTTCAGACTCAAATTCTGGTTGTGGTCTATTGGAGAGTAAAGAAATCTTCTAGAATTTTCTGGGCTTCTGAATCACTCGTTTGGGTATCAAACTCAAAAAGTGGCATTTTTGAAAATCGGGATACCTTAGTTAAAATAAAGGGATACCTTAGGCAATATAAGTGAGGTACCTTAGGTATAATTAGGGGATACTTTAGGTATTCGAATGGGGTACTTTGGGCAAAACAATAGGGTACCTTAGCCAATATGAGTGAAGTGCCTTAGGTAATATAAGGGGTACCTTAGGCAAACACAAGAGTGTACCTTAGGTAAACATAGGGGTACCTTAGGCAAACACAAGAGGTACTTTGGGTAATACTTGGGGTGTACTCTGGGCATACAATGGGGGGGGGGGGGTACTTTGGGTAATACAAAAGGTACTTTAGTGGTATTTGGGAGGGTACCTTGGGTACTCTTAGGAGTTACTTGAGGTACATGTGAGAGGTACCTTGGGTACACTTGGATGGAGATTTGGGTACACTTTGAAGGTACTTTAAGTATACTTGGGAGATACTTTGTGGTACACTTAACTCTAATTTTTCAGAATTTGATTTCCAATTCACTAGATCTAATTGAAAGATACCTTAGCAAATGGTAATTAAGACATAACACTAACTAAGCTTACCTTAATAACTTAATTAAAGTTCAATTTGATTTCCCTAAATCCTTAAGGATAATCCACATCTACCTCACCCTCATAACAGCAGCACTTAATTAGTTTAAAAATTCTACTTTAGATAATTAAGCTTAATAATTAAGGTATAATCTGGGACGGGGTTTTACATATTTATTATTATAATAATAGGGATATTATATGAATAGATTTTAGGGCGTGATAGAGACAGAAAAGAAATAATATCAAGAGAAGAAGCGATAAACTCAAAAAATGCTCTACAAGATTTCAGAATTAAGCAAGCTTTCCATTATGATAAAGTACTTATAAGATTAAATAAACTTCATTAGGAATATCATTAATTAACTTAACATGCATTAATTCAGCTAAGTACACCTCACAATGCACTTGGTAGCAACTTAAACAAGATATGCCATCTCACCAACACTTGGCAAGGCTTGAGCTCTTGCAAGCATGAGCTGGCCTTGCAATTGCTCCACCCACTACCACGTCAAGCATGAGGTGGCTTAGCTTTCTAGGTGTCACACCCACAGCAAGCCAACCACAAACATAATGCAATTCTTTCATGCTTCCTTAACACCTATGCACTCCTACGCCATCCACTTAGTTCCAATAAAACCAAAGCACCTAGCCCACTAGGAGCTGTTACAACGCACCGCAACAATACCAAAAAAGAAATACATCAACCAATTAGGATTTAGCACAATATTTTTAAGCATAAATAATTCATAAAATGTACAATTAAAATTGCAGAAAATATGCAATGAATTCTGGAAAATTCACCAAAAATTTAAGATCATCTTCTAAATACAATACTCTATTCCTGCATCCAAAAACCATGTTATTGGATCATTGAACAAACCAATTGGCTACAATAATTACACAATAAAATAGGAAATCAATGCAATAATTAATAATAATTTCCAGAATTCATACAAAATATGTAATAAATCACCCAAAGCATACAAAACACAAGCTATACCATTCAAGGCTGAAAATGGAATGTTACTCTAACTCTTAGTTAGGCGTGTGTACACTCCAATATTTATCTAACTAAAAGTATTTAATATGAATGTTTCATATAATTTCAAATGATATATGAAGGTTTTATTGTTGTTTTTAAGCTCAATTATTAGCATAATAAATAAAAAAATAAAAAAAAAAGGTTACATGAGATTAGTATAATTTAATATTTTAATATATTAAGTTAGTTTAAAATATTAAAATACATGATATAAAATTTATACTTCTATTAAAAGCACGAAATATCTAAAGTGTTCTCAATTTTGCATACCTAAATTACCCTCCTCTAAAATCCTTATTTAATTAATTTTAAAAGTAACATTTTCTTCTTTTTTTGTTGCCGTGTGAATCTGACAAAGTTCTAGATATACCCTGATTATATAAATATCTAAGAATAAATTTTAATGAAAAAAATCCTACTAAATTATATAAACCTTAATTATACTTATCTAAAAGACTAATTAAATAATAAAACCTAAATTATCAATTACAATGACTTCGTATATCTATCCATTATTCTAAAATATTTAATAAAAAAATTACTTGTACTTTATCTAAAAGAATTTCAAATAAAATATTTAATTTCAAAATTAACTTTTTTGTTATTTGCATGAGTCTAATAAGATCCTAATAAATATATAAACCTTAATTATATTTATCTAAAAGATGTTTGATTAAATAATATAAACCTAAATTATTGATAATAATAATAATTTTGTATATACCTGTTATTCTAGAAAATTTAATTCAAAAATACTTATACTTGCCTAAAAGAATTCTAGTTGAATAAAATAAGAATATTTAAAAAAATATTTTAATCAATATTCTAAAATAATATTAAATAAAAGAATTTTAACATAAAACAAATGAATTAATAATTAATATATACATATATGTGTGCGTACATGTGCCTTCGTGTGTGTTCAATCCAATAGAGTTGAATGTGAATTCAATTCCTAATATTTAAATATTATTAATGGCCATTTATTTTAATTACCGTAATACTTCAGAGCAATTTATTGTTAAATTTAATTATCAATTTATATAAGAAACATGGAAGACAAATATACTATTGGTATTTTATTTTTTTAACAACTATTATGTGCAAAGTATGTGCATAATGAATAAATGTATATGGTATATTCAATGAGTACATAGGTTATAATTAAGGTTACTCTGAATAAGTTAATTCAGGGTTAGCTATATATCTTAACCTATTCAATATATAGATAACTATTAATTAAGATGCTTATTGCTAATTTTTCTATTTCCCTGTAACTAAAATATAATAAAATAAATTATTTACCTTGTGATTACTAAACATTTAGTTACTCCAATATCTCAATTAAGTATTGCGTAAAAGGCAAACAAAAATAAAATAAAATAAGAGTTAGACTAATTCATTAAAGAAAAACAAAATTAAACAAGAATTAAATTGAGAGATATTTAATATTACTTTTCAAGAATTTTATTTACTTATCGATGATAATAAACTTACCTATTTCATTAATGAGATGCATATTATAGATTGGGAATAGAAATTGGCAAATATGGAATGGTGGTGGTGAACGTTGTAGGAATAACAATTATTTTAAGCAATATATTTATAAGTTTGAATCATGTAAATAATTTGTTAAGATCATTCACAATTTATTAATATCATTCAACATATAAAATGTGTGACAACTATACTTAACAATCTTGCCATGTTTTAGAATGAGAAAACAAAAATCAACAACTTACAATAAAAATTGCAATGTGAAACTATGTGTCTTTCGATGAAGCCGCATATTTTCAAGATAATTTTTAAAAATATAATTATTAAAGTTGATATTATTAATTATTAAATTTGTTATTTTGAAATTATAAGAACACATATAGGATAATTAAGAAAGAATTAGAATCAAATCAAATATATATTAAATATTAATTAATCTTATAAAAATTTTCTAAAATAAAACTAATGTCACTAAAATATATTAAAAGTAATAATCGTTTTAAATCTTTACTAATATAAAAAGTACGAAGCCCCTTATTGTTTGTCCACTTAGGAAGAACACCATGTTAAAAACAAGAGTCCAAATTACATGTGGTTCGGTTATGTTGATGCGGCATAACAAATTGGTAAAATAGGAAAAATCTTAGGGTGATTTGGATATATATTATTAGGCCAGAATCTTGGCAGTTCTCTTTATATATTAGTATAGATATACATTTTTTTTTATCATCATTATCTTTCATCTTGTTTGCTTATTATTTTTGACATTTAATCTAAATGAAATTCCCACGTGCATATTTACTAGAAAAATATTAAATTAGTGTAATTTAATTTAAATTAGTATAAGTTTAAGTAATATTGATGATAAAAATACATGAGATAAGCATATCATATACATGTATATGAAGGTTTTATTGTTGTTCTTAAGCTCAATTATTAGCATAATAAATAATAAAATAAATGAAAGGATCAAATGTAAGTACAAGGCTTTAAATAATATAATAATTTCGTTAAATAATTTTAAATTCTTCAAAATTTGTGATTACCATGAAAATAGGACAACAGGATAAATTAGATAATAGTTAACTAATTTCACTCTATTATTTCATTAGATAACAGGTAACTAATTTTAACTCTTACATAGCTATCTTCTTATTAGTTTACGTTATTATTTCAATAATGTTACTTGTTTATTATTATCTTAGAATCTATATAATACCATTAGGAGTAAAAATTATCTAAATTGTTGTTTATTTAATACTAAAGTGTTCTTTTCTATAATCTTTAATTCAAACAAAGTATCTTTCTCTATAATCGTTAATTTCAAAAGTAATATTTTTTATTATTACCATGTGGGGTTTTTAATCCTACTAGACTTCTTCTGTAATAATTATCGTAATAAGTTAGTCATTTATCTCCAATAATTATCTTTAATAATTGAGTCTTCATTTAAGCAAGTAGAGTTTATTCAAATAAAATCCTACTAAATTCCAAAAATTATCTTAATAAGTGTGTGATTTAATTAGCAAGGGGTAGAGTTTTTCTATAATACTTATCTAATCAAAGGGATTTTAATTATAATACTTATCTTGTAACAAAAGAATTTTAATTATCCTTTTTTTAGAATCTATATTTTCAAATTATAAAGTGCCTTTTCTATCTCATTTAATTAGCAAGAGTTAGAGTTTTTCTATGATACTTATCTCATCAAAGGAATTTTAATTACAATACTTATCTTGTAAGAAAAGAATTTTAATTATCCTCTTTTTAGAATCTTTATTTTCCAATTATAAAGTGCCTTTTCTATCCCAATTTGAGTGATCCTCAATTCATGAGAATACGATAATTTTAACAATTTTATTTACAAAATGAAAAATACTTTCTTCTTTCTTAAGGAGTCATTTAAATTGGGACTCTAAACAAAAGCAAAATAAAAAACAATGTATCATTTTCATAACTCCAAGTATTAGTTAGATAATGATTAATTTTATTTCCATAATAATGTGGGAGTCTAATAAGTATATGGATTTTTCTCATGAAAATAAAAAAAAAAACAAAAAAATACAGAAGTCTAAAAATTGTTTTGTATCGATTATCACGTAAAAAATAGATCTCCTTTTACTTTATAATAGAAAATTATTTGCAATATTAAAATATACTTTTCTTTTTCTCTTTTTTCTTGATGTTTACTTTTCCATTTTTCTTGATGATTCGTTCCAAAATAAATAACAGTCTTCTTTTTCTTTAGGGTTGAGGATTAATTTATGTTGGGCTCTAAATAGTTAGATAAGGTTTGATTTTTTTTTATTATAAAAATATGGAAGTCTAAAAAAGATAGAGATTTTTAATATTGTATTTATAAGCAAGGGATATAACCTAGAATAATGGTTTCATACAAATATAATTTCGAGAGGAGACTTTCAATACCTTCTAACTAGACCATTTACACCTGCTAACTACAAGAAATATTTTGCATTTAAAATTAAAAAATCAAATTAATCAAATGTTTATATAATTAACAAATATTTTATAATTTAGTTATAATTATAATATTCAAAATTTCATTGAATAAAGGATAATTATAAATTTTTAATGGGTTTACCTAAGTTTACCAAAGAGGGTATTCTCGATGTAATATTAACATTATTATCTACAAATGATATATGATAGATTTAAATGGTATGATGTCAAAGACATTCAATATTATATTATATTATACATTACATTATGTTGTATTATATTAATGTTATATAATAGAAAATTATATAATAGTAGTAAAATAAGAATTATTGTTAAGAAAATATTTATATTAATAAAAATTTTTCTTAGAATATTCTAACTAACTAATTGTGATAATATATATATATATTAAAAATATAAGAGAGTACAAAGACATGCTCTCAAAATAAACTTCTAGTGAAGAAATTAAAATGAAATTATAGTTAAGAAATTATTTATATAATAAAAAACAAATATACAATATAGATAAAATAGAGGGGA
This sequence comes from Buxus sempervirens, assembly GCA_947561395.2. Taxonomy (NCBI): domain Eukaryota; kingdom Viridiplantae; phylum Streptophyta; class Magnoliopsida; order Buxales; family Buxaceae; genus Buxus; species Buxus sempervirens. Next base: position 16,045,465 of record OX387190.1, on the reverse strand, counting down.
AAGTGTAGACACCCCAAATTACGCAGTGAAAATGATGAGTAATTGGCCAAAATCATTCTTTCTTTTGTAACCAACACAAAAATTCGGATTGAAATATTCTTCTTTGTATCCGACAGAAGACATCGGACACAAGCAAGTCTTATTGTATCCGATAGAAGTCATCGGATACAAGCAAGTGTTATTGTATTCGATGGCATGTGTCGGATATAAATATGTTCACTTGTATCCGAATTGAGTTGTTGGATACAAGGATTTTGCTTAAAATTAGGGTTTTCCGAAAGTTTTCACTTTTTACTGTCTTATCCTTTGTTTAAGAAGTGGAATCTCGGAAATAACCTTAGGGTTAAGTGGGAGAATGCTAGACACTCCCTTGTATCTACCATTAGGGTTTCCCCAAACCCTAGCTTTTGCCTATAAATAGGAGGCCTCTCCTCAAGCAAATGGCCAAGAGTTGGAAATTGAAGAGCTCCAAAGTGAAGAAGGGAAACCTCTGCCCCATTGCTTCTAGAACCCAGGTAAGCCTTAACTCTCTTTAATTTTCTGTTTTAAATTCTAGGATAGTTCTCTTCTTCTACCTTTCTGTAGAATAATGGCCTATTATTTGTGCTTGAAACCCCTTTCCCTACTCAAAGTATCTCGAGACTCTCTCTAGTCGTAAAACGTGAAGAGAGATCTAGGGGAAACGAGAATGGGAATTGACCCTTAATCATAGAACCCTCTTGAATGGCCTATGATTGTGTGAAACCCCATTCCCTACTCAAAGTACCCCAAGATTATTTCTAGCCGAAAAAGGCGAAGAGAGAACTAAGGGAAACGAGAACGGGAATGGAACCCTAGTTATAGAACCCCCATTTGATTGATATGCTTTGAATGCTATATGTCATGATGTGTTGAGGCGATTTTTTACACATGCACTCATTGCACTTGTTTTTTTCGAATCGGCTTGTATTTTGGATCTATTGTATTCATTGTGATAGATCTAAAATAAATGGCCCCAAGCATTTCTGGGATATTTCTTAATGATTTTCAAGCAAGTTTATTTTTGAGTATTGAAGACCTCATGGTCTAACCTCTCGGTTTTGGGCATCTTTGCTCTATTTTAAGGTTGTTGGCATATTCTCTCCAATCGAAGAGAATGGTGAGCCAATTTCGTGCCCTATTTCCTCCTGGAGGGTTTTCAATACTTTTTCAAATGATTTTGGTCTGGATGGCACGGATTACACACACTTGATCACTGTTTTGGGTTGATTTTACTTAAAAATGTCAAAACTGGACAGCATCTGTACCCTAACTTTGAACACTCATAACTTCATCATCCGGATGAATTTTGGAGTGATTTTAAAGACATGTTAAAGGTGAGACTGTCTAGTTCTTGTTTGTAAAATTTCATCAATTTTTATGAAGTGGATTTTTGACACCATTCGATCAAAGTCGACAGGTAAGTTCAGGCCAGATTGCTGAACCTGTCACTTTTAATGAGCACCATCTGCTCGATTTAAGTCCAATTCAAGTGGTTTTGGTTTCTGTGTCTTCCTTTGTGAGTCTACTTTTAAATCCAGTTGGTTTCACAATTTTTTGATTTCATTTGTGTCTTGTGTGACTGATTTACTCAGAACTGCCCTATAGCACAATTCTGTGCTGATCTGTGAACCTTTGGGCATGTTCGTGAGGTCACACAAGTCACATCCGAATGGAGTTGGGTGTGAGGCCTATTTCATTTGAAATATGGCACTACATACTTCATTCATGCAAATTTTCATGGATTTATATGGAGCCAATCTCCCCAAATGGATTTCCAAAGTTGCCCACTTGTTACTTTTATCGATTTACAACAGCAGATTTCAAATGAGCATAACTCTTAGGGTTTTAACCGGATTTAATTGAAAATTTTTATGAGTCTTCTATTTATCATAATCTTTCAAATGGATTTGGTTTGATTCAATTTGAATTTGATTTGAATGATTTATGGTCAAATGGCTCCATCTTTTACCGAATTTTCCGGATTTGTCTTAACTTATTTGTGTTCAAGTTTTGCTTTGATTTTCATTTAAATGGTGATGTCCCAGAAGTGATACTTCCATAAAAGAAAGTCTAAGATTCATTGGAATTCTCATGTGGAGGGATCATACATGTGTTTAATCCTTTTTCAAGTTTTTTTTTGATTATATTAATTAGCAAGCTTTCTTTATTTTGAGCATGAACAACACTTGGCAACCACCTTGTGTGGGTGAATGGGGGTGCCTAAAACCTTCCCCCGTTCATAATCTAATCTCCTTACCCATCTCTAGATTTTTTATTTTAAAGTGGAATTAATTTTGATCTAGATTTGCCCTTTGTGCTTGTTTTGATGATTTTTGGTGTCCATTCACACCTAAAAAGAATGGTGGTGACTCTCCCATTTTATGAATCCCGTGTGATGACTGGAAAGTCACGAGATTGATTTTCCCGTGTCTCACAGAAAGATGTGGCCGTAAAATAAAACTATAGTTAAAAATTATTTATATATGAGAAGACAAAATGCCATTAGAAGAGTTTTATGTCAAAATGACGTATGAATAAAATTTTTGATTTATATAAAAAAAATTTAAAATTTAAAATATATAAGAATATTGCTAAATAAAATTTGAATTTACTCTAGAGAGTAATAGATGGTTAGAATTTATGTTTAATTAGAGGAGATATTTTTATTATATGAATTATTTTCTTTTTTCAACTAAGAAACTATTAAAAACAATATGAAAGATCCATATAGACGCCATGTAGAGGAAAGAGAAAATTATGGTTTAGGCTTGTGTTTTATTATATAATCAAAATATTAATAAAATTAAATATCCAGCTACATGTTAGTTCTTCCTTCATATCACACCAAAGCAAAAAAATAAAACAAATCATCTAATACTAAATACCCCAGTATTTCTTATCTAAACAATAACTTTTAATTTTAATTTTATATAATTCTTATGTAATCTATAGTTTTAAAATTCCCATTTTCATTTAAGATTCTAAATAGTTAGAATATTTCAAACTACTAAAAGTGTCATATACAATTTATAATATGATTTTAATTTTTATAACATTCAAACATTGTTTCAATATTTTAAAGATTAATCCTAATAGTAATTGGGTATGGTAATTCCAAATTACCAATTAAAAAGTCACAAATTTTAAAGCAAGAAATATAAATTCAATGAAGTGTTCAAAAGCATACATCATGCTTTAAATATGAAAATAATAATTTGTAGAGTCTTATCTTTGGATTCAATAATTAAAAATTAGTTGCTACAAAGGAAACTTCTAAAATCAATCTTAACTTGCATTTAATTCATCAATTTATTATTGTTCTTTAATTGCAAGTTTCTTCGGTTCTATCTCAATAATAAATGTTTAATTTTGATGAATTTTTATCGACTGAATACGTTCACACTACTAGCTTGAATTGTTAATGTTTGACCATTTTATATTTATTGTTTCTTATCACTGTATTCAAAGTAATACATAGTTTGAAATAATAATTGTATTATTAAGGAGAAATAACACATGTCATATAATAAATTCTTATAAATTATGATATCATCCCTTATGTGCATCGCATGTGCCTCAATTGCTAGTGTAACTAAATATAAAATAAGAAAAGGGAATGAAACCACGGATATAGCTAATGGGGTACGTGAGATCTTTTAACCTTGTTCATAAAATTTTCCTAACTATGTGTTTCCATCATTTCTGGCTCGACTCGGGATGCGTGAATACGCGGGCGTGCCAGCATTTGTGCCGATGCAAGGAGTCAGAAACTTTGACCCTAACATCGATCACACGTAGAATTGGACGGATTGTGGTTCGGATACGACCCAGCCGCCTGTATATGTAGAGAATTCTGATTTGGCGATTGTTGGGAGGATTGGGATTTGTCCTCCAAGGTTTTCTCTCCAAATTTTATAGCAACATAGATGATGGCTATGTTCATGATGGCATTTAATGTAGAATATGTAGGAATTGAGTGTCGTGTGGGGTGACAGCCACTTCAAGGAGAAATAGGAAAATAGATAAAAAATAAAAATGAAAATCAATAATATCTCGATACCTGCCGCTTGTTTCCCTATAGCCGTTATCGGAGTATAGAGAGAAGAGATTAGAGGCCACCTTGATGATCACTGGTTCTAGGGCGCACATAATGACTGCATTTAGCCTTGGTTGAAGGAGTAAGGAAGATCGTACCTAACCGTGATCGAAGTAGGGCATATCTTCATTAGCTTTACCTATAAGACCCCGAATTTTCACAAAATAAATAAATAGAAGAAAATGATGAATATAAATTGTAAATAAAATAAAAAGTAAAATTTAGAGGATTAGTAATTTAAATAAATAATAATTAGTAAATAAAGGAGAATTTTTAAGGGAATTAACGTAAAAGGGTAAAAAGGGTATTTCAGTAATTTGCAGAAAAGGTAATATATGAAAAATAGAAGGTGGGGAAAAAGTAGGAATTAATTAGAAGGTGTTAGACTTTAATTAGACCACTCTAGGGTTAGCTCAAATTAAAAGAGCTATTTAGGGTTAGTTTAGGACTTTTCTAGCTAAGTATAAATAGGAGAGTAAGGTGTGACAAGAGAGAATTTTCGTGGGTTAAATAATGAGAGAAAAAAGAGGTAAGAAGAGGAGAAGAAGGCTGTTGCAGAGATGTCTTGTAAACCCCCCGAATTTTTAGAAATTGGAATCAAGATTTAAAATTATTAAATAAGAACAAATAGAGGAAAAAAAAATCATTTGGTTGAATGGGTTCATTTAGTTTAGTGGGTTAAAAGGGTTTGTTTAGTTTAGTGGTTCAATGGGGTTGGTTCAAGTTAATGAGCCGGTTCATTGGTTCCATGGTTTAAAAAAAAAAATACCAAAAGCCATCCACGATTCTTGCATTTGGGAATTGAGTTAGGGTTAGACGAAAATAGGAAAAGGGGTTTCCTTTGGAGGGGTCGTATGTATGAGGTGAGGGTTTGAGAGAAAAAAAAAGGGACTCAAGCAATTGACGATTTTTGGCATTTGGGGGTTTTGTTGCTTGGTTCATTAGGGTGATAAGAAGAGAACGAGAGAAGACGAAACCGTGGGAGGGGAAATCGTGGAAGAAGAAGGAAAACGAGTGAAATAGGAGAAAGAAGAGGAGAAGAAGAGAGGAAGAAAGAAAGGGGGGCGTTCGTTGGGGGTTTGCTTTAGCCGCAGAGGAGAAAACGAGGGTTTGGACGATTGGGCGTGGATTTTGGCGAAAATTTGTAAGTAGCACCTTTCAATTGCAAATTCAATTTCATTTTTCGTTTTTAATTTTGGTTTGTTGGTTTTCCGCCCCCGTTCATGATTTCTCTAAATCTGTTCTTTACTCTTGGGTTGCTCTTTTAAGTTCTTAGTCATTAGAACTAAGAGGATTTTTGACGATCGGGTTTATTTGTTCTATTCTGGTTCTGAAATCCTATTATTTCTTGTTGAATGGTGTGTTGATGAGCTAGTTTTTTGTTGGAAATCTATGCGTATGTGTTTATTTTTTTATGCGATTTATAGTTGGAATTCTGTTGGTTTGTGCAAGCCCTTTTATTTGTTGTAATCTGCTTGTTTAAGCAGTCTATCAGTAGAGGGGTAAATGGGGTTGTCAGTTGTAATCTGCTTGTTTAGGACATGAGATTCTTAGGTTGTCTTTACTGGTTCGTATAATTGTGTTGTGCCTTTCCTCTTCCTTTGCTCCTTTTTTTTTCTTTCTCTATTTATTGCTTGAGTGTTGAGTGCATTAAACGGTTTCTTGTGAAGATTGGTTTTGAACCTATGTGGGGATTTGATACTTTTTATTTAGACAATCCTCAAGTAACTTTTCTTTCATTTTGATCATTTGGGTTTTATTTATCATATTGTTTTCTTTATTTTAAGGAAGATTATTTGGTTGGTTTAAATATTTAATCCATATCTATCTTGGATTTCCAATTGGAGTGGGGAATCTCTTCTCATTGTAAATCTTATAATTATTTTTAGTCCAATGCTTAACGAATAAGGGAAGTTGGAAATTCTCTTTTTCAAATTTACTATGTTTTAGCTTACTAGAATACTTTCAACATGTAAGGACCTTTGTTCAGTTTGATTTTTGGGGAATACCTCAGTCGATGGACAGGTCAAGGATTAAACTGTTAACATGTAGCCCAACTTGTTTGTATAAAATGGTGTGAGGTGTGTCATCCTTACTAGTGTAGGAGCTCTTTCCCAAGTTACTTGTGTGTTAAATTGTTATGTTCTAATGGATAGTTATGGTGTACATCTACTGACAAAGTGCTGGTTTGATGAATAAAGTTATCAGTCTGACCTCGTTATGTGAGCAACCATGAAGGATTATCTATGGTTTTCTTATTAGAGATTATAGTGGTTTTTCTAGTAATTTCAAGAGACCTCTAACTGTGATAAGAGTTTTAATTTAGGTTTGATTTGGCATAAGAAAAATACTGATTTAGGTTTTGAAATGGGGCTGAGGAAATGAGACTTGTCTAGGCTACCTTCTATCAGAGAACCTTAAGACGAGGTCAGCAATCTAAAATTTCGACGGCTTGCGAAGGCTAGGAATCTTTGCGTAAAAATTTATATTAGTAGTTTAAAATTTAGTTTAGGGTATTTGTAGTTGAATGAAATTGGTTTGAGACCAATCGGAACTCGAGGTATTGCAAGAAAAATCATAAAAATTTGATGGTTTCCGTCCATTTAATTTCGCGGCTGTTTTAAACCACCTGTAGAGAAACAGCCATAACTTCTTGTAGGAAACTCCGAATTACAAACCGTTTGTTGCGTTGGAAGCTAAATTTGTAGAGCTTTCCAACGATGTATAGCACACATACCAATTCCTTATGGATTAGATCAGGTTTAACATTCAATTAACTAGTTAAAATCAGTTCTGCAGAGCAAATAGCGATTGCAAACCAACCGTGGATATTTTGTATTGGTCTTCTCTAAACATGAAATTGATTTACTTCCAACTTGTGTTCAAGAAGTGGTTATAGAACTACTCTTTACCTTTATTCATTAATAATTTGGTTTCATAACATATTTGGAGTTGTGTGGTCGGAAATCGAAGCTGAGGCTTCTTGTTAGTTGAGAAAGGCAAGAAGCCTATGGCATACTGAAAGACAGAATGGCCTAGAGATTAAATGGTAATTGAACAGTGAAATTCACTTGGTTTTAGTTGTACCTTGGTAGTTGATTTCTTATGGGTATTGCGTGCGTTGGGATGAGGTAACACAGGCCTAGTATGGCTCCCTCATCGGGTATTGGGTGCGTTGGGATGAGGTAACACAGGTATTGGGTGCGTTGGGATGAGGTAACACAGGCCTAGTATGGCTCCCTCATCGGGTATTGCGTGCGTTGGGATGAGGTAACACAGGCCTAGTATGGCTACCTCATCAGGTATTGTGTTGGGATGAGGTAACACAGGCCAGTGTGGCTCCCTCATCGAATATGGTGTTAGGATGAGGTACATAAACCCGGCGTGGTTCCCTCATCAAGTTTGACGTGAGATTGGTGCTGGAATGGTCTTATATTTGGGTTGTACATAATTCACTATTGCATGTCTTATGCTTGAGTGCTCCACTTTGGAAGAGCGATTCTAGCTAGATCTTTCCATTGTAAGTCGTGAGGTGGCGATTGGACATTTGTGTTAAACTGTTGTTATTGGTTGTTACTGAGATTTTGCTAAGATCATGGTTTGGATTAATCTGATTTTATTGGTTTTATGATTCCGTAGAATTCAAAGTATTGTTATTACATGATATTGATATGGTTTTAGCATGAGTTGCCAGAGTTTGATTTTATATTACATTATCATGCTACTTTAATGTTGAAACTGCATAAAATGTTCTTATCATGCATTATGCTGCTTACTGAGACGTTAGTCTCAAGCGTGTTTTGTTTTTACCGGTTTTGTTTTCAGATAAATCTGCAGAGCGAGCACAAACTGGGGTTGGCAGAACTAACGAACCGGATGACGACTACAACCCTGAGGATTATTATCATCCTGGATAGGGTTGGGCAGTATTTTTTGTGTAGTCGTCTATTTTTGAATCTTGTATAAATTGTAAATGAGAAAGAGAGTGAAAACCTTAGTGAATTTTATTTTAATTCTGTAGATGTTGGATGGTTTAGTTTTTTTTTGAAATGATGTATATTGTCTATATTTTGTTGTGTTTATCAGGTCTTGGTTTGAGGGCTTAGCCCATTCTTATAAATACAGGTGTTATATAGCCGTTTTTCCGAAAATTCTAGGTTTATATTAACTTAGGTTTATATTTGTCTTGATTTGAGAGTTGTGTTAATGTAATCTATTTTGTAATCAGTTTAGTGATGTAGTTGTCTTTGGTGTGGTCGAATGTTGTTCTTTTCATGTTCTCTTTCATTCTGATACATCGATCTTGGTTGAAAAAGATAACCCTTGGAGATGAGTTACGGTTATGCTATGTAACTCGAATCCGGGGCGTTACATGTCCGACCAGCCACCTTTAAACGATGACCGGGGAAAATCCAGCCGTTGGAACAATATCAAATTTGGAGGTTTGGTTTATGACTGGTAGAAATACAATTTGAACGGTGGAGATCTGGTTTGGAGAGCTCTAAGTTGGTGCGAATAGGAGCAGAAGTTTGGCCCAGATTCGGATTCTAAAAAGAAGATGGATTTAGCATATGAGGCAAGTAGAAACCCTTGAAAACTAGAGGAACTACATGGTTTTGGTTTCTGTGATTTAATATGGTTTGATTTGATTAGTTGAAAAGGAATTTACATGGAATCAAATGGTTTGTTTCATAGAGTTTTGTGTTCTTGAAGAAATTTGCCAAAGTATTAAATAAGAATAGATTTGATCATGTAGATAATTATAAGATGGTAATTAATTGGCACAAATTAATCTAGAGTGATGTAGGTATGTTTTAGAACATTAGGGAATTAATTTAGAATAATAAAACTCAAAGAAAAAGCCCAAAAATCAGAACTTGTTGAAATTGAGAAAAATAGCCGGAATTGTACAGGCGCCTAGGCAGCTGGTAGTAGGCGCCCATACTCAGAAAATTCATAAATTGGGATTTTGCAAATAAGAAAAGATGTTTGGTAATTTTTCTAGTAATATATTTATTCTAACATCTTTATAAGGACTAAATTGAGGTGTTTAAATTTACTATATTTAATTTGGTATTAAACCAATTGATTTGGGATCCTAAATATAGGTGAAGGCATAAAAGGGCAAAAATATGGGAAACAGTGATTAGGAATAATACCAACTTGAGATTATGTATTGAAATTATCTTCTAAGCTATGTTTTAGGTCTATGGAATGTGCTGGAAGTAAAAATACAGAAATTGGAAGAGTTTCTATCTTAGGTATTAGTTATAGGAACTTGGAATTTAACAAGAGGAAATAATAAGGAAACTCTAGGCAAGTCTAGAATTACTGGTGCATGTGCTATAAATGTGAATATTGATTTTCTGGAATTGTATTAATTTTGATTTCTGTTAAATTTATGTTCAGGAGTTTATTTTGAATATAATTTTGAAATTGCATATGTTATATCGCAAAAGGTTTTATCTTGGTTATGGAGATTGAGTCTTGGAATTTCACCTGGGAATTGGATATTTTGGTTACTGTCATGAAATCTGGATATGGTTTATGGATTGGATTGTGGTATGATGTTTATTCGTTTTTCTTTTACGGATGAGTGATATTGCTTCCTGTGGTTGAGTTGATACTAGCTTTTACGGCAGAGATGGGTAATCCTCTGTTGTAGAGATGTGTAATCTTCTACGTAAAGATGTGTAATCCTTTACGGTAAAGGTGTGTATACCTCATACAGTAGTTGTGTTTTTCCGTGTGTTGGTTTCTCGTGGTTTTGTCCAGGGAGTATAGCTGAATATGGATCCATAGGATATGCTCGACAGCTAAGGGGTATTTCTTTTGGGTTGAGTTACTCCCTGGTGCGAGCGCGCTTCCTTTGCAAGTTAGTTTGCTCTGGAAGGTCCCGTATCTGTAGGGACACCCTGATACGTCGCTGGTGATTTCCTGTACATGTGGATAAACGGTCATCTCCATGTATTGATTTTGGTGCTGCATGCTGATGGTACATGCCAACTCTGTTGAGTTTGTGCGCAAGAAGTCGATGACTACGACTCTTATCTAAGGAGATGTCTCGGGTTTGAGTGTCTTAGTAGCTTCGCCCTTAAGTCATACGGTGGTATAGAATTTGGTCGAGTGTCATCTCAAAAACTTATCATCTTTGTGAGTCCTGCAGTGACATAAGTGTTTTATCGCTTTTGCTGACTTTATTCTATTAATAACATTTTATTGCTGGTATTTTACGTATATTTGCATATCTTATCACTTTATTTGGACTTATCTCTAGCTGACTTGGATTTATCGCTTTAGCATGGATTAATCAAATACCTTATGATTGTTTCTTTAAAATTAGATTGTTTTTTTGTTGCATGCACCTGCTACTTGCTAAGATGTAAATCTCACTCCATTTTCACCTATTTTTAGGTTTTGCTCGGAGAGGTCATTAAGATAGGGTAGAAAATTTTATGGGTAGAATTGAAATTGCTATTGTAGATTTCATCATGAATATTTAGATTCTTCATTGTAAATTTATTTAAATTGAACTTGAATAAAGAATTGCTTTATTTCCCACCATAACTTTGATGTAATTAATTAGATTTGAAATTCCTTGTTAACTTTAGTTTATTTTGATCCAATTATTTTGGTAATACCTCGGGTTTGGTTGTTGAATCGGATTCAGGTTGTTACAGTAGCGAACTAGGTTCGGGTTGGGTGCCGGTTTTGCATTGACCCGGGCTCGGGGCGTTACATTACCCAGGAAGAGTAAGGGGGATCTCCATATGTTGTTGTGACAAGAAGCAGTAAGGGAGGATATACTATTTCATGCTATGAGGATAGCATGACAATAGGGTGGTCTGAGAAGATTACATAAAAGGTCTGAGAAGACCGGGATAGCTAAGTGTAGGGTTGTGTTGTATTGATCAAGAGATTCTTTTTCACTTGCGGTCAACCTCATTATATAGGCTTATTTACTTGATTGACAAGTTTTCCAACGAATCCACTTTCTGAATCGTTAGAAAGTTGAGCCCTATTTTGCACAGACATCCCAACTAAATCAATTTGTCAATTGGGAAGTTTACCAACTGACCACTTCCCATATTTTTAGAGAGTCCTTATCATGTGGATTTTTTCCTATGTATTGGGGTTTCTTAAAGGACACCACTCCCCTCTTGTACAGTCTCGTTGCCACGTAGATTCTTTTCCAACTAATCCATATAACGGGGGTTTTCTAACGGACCCCACTCCCCTATTTTTGGGAGTCTCTTGCGACATGGGTTATCTTTTTCTGCCGGGCTAAGGAGGGTGTAAACACTGTGAATTTCAAGCTTTTCTGAGCTCATCTCATAACCTACCCGCCCCTTTCAGATAATAAAGTTTGCCACAAATTCAACAACAGAAACAAGCAAGGGAAATGCCAAGACTGAACCTTGAACTCTACTTCCTTGGCTTCTAGTACCCACGTATCATATATGCTGGCTAAGAAACCCAGGTCAAGGACTAGAATCCGTTCGTCCTTCTCCTCAGCCCCAGCAAAACACAGAAGGTTCCAATCTCTGAAACCCAAAAATAAAAAAAAATTAGAAAGGAAGATCCAAAATCCCATTAAAGTCAGGAACAGAGCATCGTCTTGTCAAATTTCCGACCCAAATATCGTTCTCCTCGCACAGATGCAGAAGTGTAGCATTTGTCAAGAAAACCATTCTGATTCCATGTCGCTCCGGCTCGGGAGCAACCCCACCACCGCAATGTGTCCTTGTCAAGAAAGCGAAAGTGCCTTGGTCCCTCCTTCAAATCAAGGAAGAAACTCTTCTCGAGTTCTTCCTCACCTCAAGACGCTGATAAATCGCCTCAGAAACGTTATGTCTCTGAACCAATCTTTGCAACCTCCCCGATTACTTGCCGGAGCATGTCTGACCCCACAACCTTGACGGTGAAGAACTGCAACACTGTAATATCCAATGCGTTCTCCAAGAATATCCTGCTGCTGGTCAATGCGCCTGGGTGGGTTCTTTTCTTGGTCCATCCTCCGACATTCCCAAGGTTGCTCCTCCTGCACAGGCTTCCTCGTCAGCCGATTTCCACTACTCCGATTTGGTTTCAAGCACCGACGACGGAGCCAACGACTGTTGAATAATCTAGGTACAAACACGCGCAAAATGGAGAATGGTTTAGACTGTAACATAAAAGTGAATTGAGGTGGAAAAGACAAAATCCAATGTAGGGAAGAAAAAAAAACCCCTATTAAATGGCTTTAAAAACAAAGATGAAAAACCTAATATGCGATTATGGAAACACAATTGATTCCGAGACTGTCTTGGTAAAGGTAGTAAAAGTTGAATTCTATAAAAGTACAGTGGATTATATATAATAAATAAAAAATAAAACTGAGAGAAAAGAGTTAAAGTTAAAACCTTAGAGAAGGTATGACTTGAATGAGTAGAATAGCATATTATGAATGTTGATTCTATTACTCACTCTTTCTGTCGTATATTTGCAAATGCCAACTTTTTCATGCTTTTACAATTTTGACATTTGTGGAAAAATAAAATTATTAATTTTAATTTTAAGTTTTCTTTTCTGATCTTTTACTTTTTCCTTAATTTTTTTTCTATTTTGGTGCCGAAAGCTTTAAAATAAAATGCATAAAAATGTAAAATCAAAACAGTTCTTACTACAATCATGTATCTCCCATTTAATCTGATCCTTACCGTCCTCATATGATCTTGTTGCCCTAAATTAAGCCCCATTTATATTTTAGTTCTACCCGTGTTAATTTAACATGAATTTAATTCAAGCTATAGACATTGGTAAAATTTTTATTTTTTTCTCTTCTCTCATTTATTCTAAAAATTTTGAAAATATATACTATACATATGCACATATCTGAAAATGTTATAGGTTTTGCCAAACAATACACACTTTGCAATGAAAGTTAAAAATCTACTGTACGTTGAACCATGAAACACTTCTACACAATAATCCCGATTCCTCCAGTTTTAATCTAAGAAAGTGATTTTGTAGCACCTGCCCTGCCGCAACAACACCCGAACCCAAATCTTCTCCTTTTCTCTCCTTCGGCTTTTCTTCTTCTTTCGAGACATCATCCTGCAACGCCATCAGAAAAACACTCAACTCCAATTTAAGTCCAAAGAAAATCAGGGCACCAAATCTTCTCCTTTTCTCTCCTTCGGCTTTTCTTCTTCCTTCGAGAAATCATCCTGCAACGCCGAAAAACATTTAGCTCCAATTTAGGTCCAAAGAAAATCAGAGCAATAGAATCAAAGTTAAGAAAAATAGTAAAATACTGTAATCTGATTTTGTTCAAAATCTCTTCTCCTTTAACATATCTTTTCGTATTTAATATCTTGTTTTTATTATTCTCTTTGTAATCAAATTTTCATATTTAATATCTTGTTTTTATTATTCTCTTTGCAATCAAAAGAGTCACGTATCTTGACATACCTTGAACGTGAGGGGCACTAAGAGAAAATTAAATTTTAGTGTTTTTTTGAAAATAATTAAAATTCAGTGCGCTATTCTAGTACCCATTATCCAAATAAATAATTAAATTTATAAAATCAATTCTTACAATGTGAAGTCATTTCCTAAAAAACTACAAGTCACCCTACTTGTACAATAAATTGTGTTGACTCGCACGATGACTTATATTTCTCTATGAAATGGCTTGTACAATATAATATACTGACTTGTATGGCTACATGGTGACTTATATATTTTCTCAATTGATCTGTATAACAGTGTATAAGGGCATGCCTGAAACAATTGGGCTTGTAATGGGAAAATGTCACTACAATTTTATTATTTTGATAAAATTTTCGTAAAATTTAATTATGCTGATAAAAGTTTCCTAAACCTTACAACACATAACAGTTGTTACAGTCCTGACTGAATTTTACTTTTTTTTTTAAATATCACTAAAAGTTAATTTATAAGGAAGGAGAAAAAGGAAGATGGTTTAATATAGAGTTATTGTAAAACCCAGAATTTGTAAGAAATTTTAATTAAGGGTAAATAAGGGATTAAAGGATTTATTGAGGTTACTTAAATCCAATTGTAATGAAAATGCTTAATTGGGTGGGTTTTGCTTTAAATGAATAGGTTAAATTGATTGGGTTAGGTTTTGTTGGATCGGTTCATTCTCAGTGAACTGGTTTGTTGGTTTCTTGGTTTAAATGAAATAGGTGGTTTGGTTTATTGGATTAAGTGGATCGATTTAGTTGATTTAGTGGGTTTAGGTGTAATCGATTAAATTGAAGAAAGAATTTTCTTACTTGGGTTTGGTTTAATTGGGTTTAGTTCTGTCGGTTTATTTTAAGAGGTCCGGTTTATTGGTCATTGGTTTAACCGATTTATTTGTTTGAAATGGTTTAAGTATATTATATATATATATATAAATAATCTTTGGAAGAAAGAACCCGTGGGTCTTGCTTTAAATTAATAGGTTAAATTGATTGGGTTAGTGTGAGACATGGAAAAATCACCTAGATGATTCCCCTCCGTCAACACACGCGTTCAACAAAAATGGGAGAGTTGCCACCATTCAATTTTTGAGTGTGAATGGACACCGAAAGATTTAAAATAAGCAAAAAGACAAATCTAGAGTAAAAATAACTCTACTTGAAAATCAAATCCAGAGATGGGTAAGGGGATTAGATTATGAACGGGGGAAGGTGTTAGGCATCCCCATTCACCCACACAAGGTGGTTGCCAAGTGTTGTTCATGCTAAAAAAATGAGAAAGCTTGCTAAAATAATCAAAAACCTTGAGAAAGGATTAAACAAATGTGTGATACCTTCACATGAGAAATCCAAATGAATTCCAGATCCTCTTTTATGTCAATATCACTTCTGGAATATAACCAATAGATGGAAATCAAAGCAAAAATTGCACATAACCAAGTTGAGTCAAATCCGGAAAATTCGGTAAAAGATAGAACCATTTTTCTTGAAATCATTCAAATCTAGTTTAAATTGAATCAAACTAAATCCATTTGAAAGATTATGATAAATAGAAGACTCATGCAAATTTTCAATCAAATCCGGTTAGAATCCTAGGAGTTATTCTCCTTTGAAATCTGCTGTTGGAGATAGTTAAAAGTGATAAGTGGGCAACTTTGGAAATTCATTCAAAACAATTAATTCCATATAAATTCGTGAAATTTGGCATGAATTAAGTATGTAGAGCCATCTTTCAAATGAAACTAACCTCATACAAAAATTCATTCGGATGTGCCTTAGGTGACTTCACGAACAGGCCCCAAGGATCACAGATTAACCCAGAAAAGTTCTGTTGAGCAATTCTGAGTAAATCTGTTACCCACGACACAAATGGAGTCAAAAAATTATGAAACCAACTGAATTTAAAATTATACTTCTAAAGGAAAACACAGGAACAAAAATCACTCGAATCGGACTTAAAACGAACACATGGCGCTCAGTCGAAGTGATAGGTTCCGCAATATGGCATGAACTGACCTATCAACTTTGACTGAGTGGTGTCAAAAATCCACTTCATAAGAATTAATGAAACTTTTCAGGCATAAACTAGACAACCTTAATTTTCCCATGACTTTGGAATCACTCCAAAATTCATCCGGACGATGAAGTTACGAGTGTCCGAAGTTGGGGTACAGCTGCTGTCCCGTTTTGCCACTTTTAAGTAAAATCAATTCAAAACAGTGATTGGGTGTGTGTAATCTATGCAATATGAATCAAAACCACTTTGAAAAACCTCTAAGAAGAAAGAGGGCACAAGCTTGGCTCACCATTCTCTCCGATTGGAAAGAATATGCCAAAAACCCCAAAAAGTGAGCAAAAATGCCCAAAACCAAGAGGTTAGACCTAGAGGTCTTCAAGACTCAAGATAAACTCATTTGAAATCAATTTAAAAATCATTGAGATATATTCCAGAACTGCTTGGGGCTATTTATTTCAAATCTATCACAATGAATGCAATAAATCCGAAATATAAGCCGATTCCGACAAAAACAGGTGTTATGTGTGTGTGTAAAAATCCACTCTTCAACAACATAACAAAATATAGCATGCATTCGTATCAATCAAATGGGGTTCTAAAACAACCTAGGGTTCTGTTCCATTCTCATTTCCCTTAGTTCTTTCTCCCCATTTTACGGTTCTTCGAGATAATCTTGGGGTACTTTGAGTATGAAATGGTTTTCATAGAATCAAAAGGCCATTCAAAAAGGGTTCTAACGCTAAGGATCAATCCTCAGTCTCGTTTCCCCTAGATCCCACCTTCACGTTTTACGGCTAGGGGGAGTCTTGAGGTACTTTGAGTAGAGGAAGGGTTTGCATACACACAGAATAGGCCTTATTCTACAGAAAGGTAGAAGAAAAGAATTAAACCTAGAATATAAGACATAGACATAAAGAGAGGTTTGAGGCTTACCTGGGCTTCTGGAAACAATACGGCAGCGGTTCCCTTATTCACTCAGAGCTCTTCAATCTCCAACTTATTGGCCTTTTGCTTGAGGAGGAGCCTCCTATTTATAGGCAAAGGCTAGGGTTAGGGTTTGTATGATGCTAGACACAAAATGATGTCTAGAGTCCACCAACCTAAACCATAAGGCTATTTCCGAGATTTCCACTCCTTTAATGAATGATATGATGGTAAAAAGTGAAAACTCTCGGAAAACCCTAATTTTGAGCAAAAAGCTTGTATCCGATATATCAGGTCGGATACAAGAGCACATATATGTATCCGACATATGTCGTCGGATACATTAATACCTGCTTGTATCCGACAACCTCTGTCGGATATGAAAGAATATGCTTGTATCCGACCTGAGTTGTCGGATACAAGAAAAAATGCTTATTCTTCAAATTTTGTGCTGGTTTTAAAGGAAAGAATGATTTTTGCCAATTATTCATTATTTTTCCAGCGCAATTTTGGGGTGTCTACAGTTAGGTTTTGTTGGATCGATTCATTCTCAGTGAACTGGTTTGTTGGTTTGTTGGTTTAAATGAAATAAGTGGTTTGGTTTATTGGATTAAGTGGACCGGTTTAGTTGATTTAGTGGGTTTTGGTGTAATCAAAATTAAATTGAAGAAAGAATTTTCTTACTTGGGTTTGGTTTAATTGGGTTTAGTTTTGTCGGTTTATTTTAAGAGGTCCGGTTTATTGGTCATTGGTTTAACCGGTTTATTTGTTTAAAATGGTTTAAGTAGATTATATATATATATATATATATATATATATATATATAAATAATCTTTGGAAGAAAGAACCCCAGGGTTCTTTCTATTCGTCTCTTGTTGGAGAAGTCGTAGGGAGAAAGGGTTTGAGGAGAGTGAGGAGCGCCGAGAAGAGAAGAAGAAGAAAGAGAGAGGAAAAAGAGAAGAGGGCTGATTAAAGTAAGTAGCGTTTTATTCTTTTTCATTTGCTGATTTCACGTTTTGAAATTTGGAGTTGATTTTCTACATGTTGAAAAACTCATGTTTAATTTACATTGGTGTGCTTAAATTTTAGTTTAAGGTCATAATTGATGATAGCAATTGGTTTAAAGCCACTTGGTAATAGAAGTTGATCAAGAAAAACCTTCAAAAATCACAAAACATCGGCTGGTTTGCCACGAGTTCTCCAAAATAATTAAATTTTGGTACAAACATCATATAGTAATTAAAATTTTATGTTTATTTTAGAAAGTAATTAAGTTTTAATATAAAACTTATATTGTATTAGAAATTTAGTCATATGTTCAAACATATGAAAGTTTTAGTGGGAAACACACACACTAATGAAAAGATAGTTCATATTTTTAAGAATAATAAAATCTTAGGCGTCTAGGGGGTAAAAACGGCATATGTTGAGCATTAAATGGGCAGTTCAACTTGGGTTTAATTTAGGGGTTTAAGCTGAGTTAATTAGAGGAAATTAGAGAGAGGAAGTGTTACTTATTTCAAGAATTATAATGGGAATGATTCAATATAAAAGGAAGTATTGCATGTGTTCAATTACCCATAACTACACTTCGGTGTTAATCTTTGCTAAATATTAGTCTATAAGGCTTCGTTTGTATGCAGCAAAAGTAGTGTTCATTGAAAGTGTTCCAGATGATCATTGCAGAAATAATAAGCTAACAAAAAGGGTGGGAAATTAGGATTTCCTTTAGCTAGATTATAGTTTTGTAAAGCTAGATTTGTGGTTAACTTTAGAAGAGAGTAAACTTAAGGAAAAATCCTTATAGGAAGTTAATGGTTTAACCTTAAAATGAGCAAAACAAGTTTGAATTTATCAATAGCATCGAAATCAGATTGTAATATTCGAGATTACCGGTTTAACCGAAAAATGACACATTTGCATAATTTGTCTTTTAAAAAGGGATTTCGTGGATATTAAGAGGAACAGTTTTCAACTTAAATACGTTTGGTTTCCCTCCATTGGGTTTTGCGGCAGGTTGTAACCACCTGTAATAAAACGGCTGTGTTATATTTTATGCATTCATTTACTTGAAATATTCGCCCTTATTGAAAGCTTATGAGTCTTAATTTGGCTTGGTAAAATGTTTTGAGATTGTGATTGGGAATCGAAGCTGAGGCTTCCTGTTAGTTTGAAAAGGGCCGAGGGCCTATGGTTGGATGTTCTGTGGACTGGGATTTTTTTCACCTCGGTTGGGGATCGTGAACTGTTGTTCACCCTAGCGGGGGATCGTGAGCCTGCATCCACCACAAACATGGATATTTGTGGATCGGGGATTGTTGTTCACCTCGGTTGGGGATCGTGAACTATTGTTCACCCTAGCAGGTGATCGTGAACCATCCACCACAAATATGAGTTATGGGGATCGTGAACTAAGTTCACAACGTGCTTTGAGGCATTGTGGATCGTCAACCTAAATTCACCCCAGAAGCTTAGAACTGTAGAATTGTTTAACAGTGGTTGGTTTTTATGAGTTTACCTGGAAAAATTGTGTTGTTGTACAGAATTGTTTCTTCGTATGATTTAGGAAGTGGAAGGGAATTCCACTTGGTATGAATAGGCAGCGTTGAGGGCACTCCGTTTAGCCTTGCTTCATCGGGCAGCGTAGAGAGGCACTTCGTTGACCTGGATTCGTTAGGCCGCGTAGAGGGGCATTACGCTTGATCTTGATTTATCAAGCAGCTTAGAGGAGCACTCCGCTAGACCTTGAATCTTGGTTAGAGGATAAAGGGTGAGTATCTCGACTTACAGGCACTTTCTGTTGATATCGTAGTTTGGATTAATCTGGTTTTTATTTGTTTATTGTTATGATTCTGCATAGTGAAATTATGGTTTATACGCGAATGAACTGTTTCTTTATATTTGAACTGCTTTTAGCATGAATTTGATGGGATTTAATCGTATTATATTCAAGCATGTTACTTTATTACCTGAAATTGCATAAAAATGTTTATGAGCATGCATGTGCTACTTATTGGGATATTCGTATCTCAGAAAATTTGTTTTGTTTTCAGATCTTGGAAAGGTCGATATTAAAGGGTAAATGCTGGAATTGGGTGAGTTCAAATTAGAGCTTTGATATTTTAGTTTGAGTTGGGTTTTAGTTGCCTTTGTTTACCTATTTAATTGTTTCTTCATGTTTCCTTTACTCTGATATTGTGACCCTGGGTGGAAAAGTAACCCTTCGGTGACGAGTTATGATTTAGTTCACGTAACCCAGATTCGGGGTGTTACAAGATGGTATCAGAGCGATATAAGAATGTTGAAAGAAAACATGATCTAAGAAACATATAGGGTGACCTTGGGGGTTGTGTGCTTGCTAGATAGCACCCTTTACATAAGAAATTAGGTTGAGAGTGATCCTTCTACAAATATAGTAGTGAATCATTAGTGTTAAAGGTAAGCTGTAAGATCCTGGATTTTTTAGGAATTTTAATTAAGATTAAATGGAGATTAAAGGATTTAATGAGGGTAATTAAATAAAAATTTAAAAGACTTAATTAGTTTGGGTTGGTTCAAATGGGATCGGTTCATTTAAAAGTATTATATAAATTGAAGGGGTTTATTTAAGTTGGTGGTTTGAAGGGTTTGATTAGTTTAGGGGTTCAATGGGGTTTGGGTTAGTTTAATTGAATTGGTTCAATGGTTTAAACTAAAAAAAAAAAAAAACTCAAGCAATGGACGATTTGTGCATTTGGAGGTTTTTTATTTTTGTTGCTTAGGTCGTCAAGGGTTTGAGGAGAAGAACAAAAAAAAAAAAAAACACAGCAAGGAAAAGGGACCGTGGAGAAGAAGAAGAAGAAGAGGAACAGGGGGCGTCCTTGGTTGCTGTTGGGAGTTAAAACAAAAAGGAGAAAAACGAGTGGAGGAGGAAAAAAGAGAAGAAGGAAGAAGAAGAAGGAGGAAGAAGAGAAGAAGAAGAAGAAGGAGAAGAAGAA
Source organism: Buxus sempervirens (assembly GCA_947561395.2). NCBI lineage: Eukaryota > Viridiplantae > Streptophyta > Magnoliopsida > Buxales > Buxaceae > Buxus > Buxus sempervirens. The sequence continues at coordinate 16,024,960 of OX387190.1, read as the reverse complement.
GGAGAAAACGTGGAGGAGAAAGGAAGAAGAAGGAGAAGAGGATCGGGCGTGTGGATTCTACGAAATCAGGTAAGTAGCATAGTTTTCTTCGATTCGATTGATTCTCGTTTGTTTTTCTGATTTCCGTTTGTTTTTCTGTTTTTCTGAATTCTGTTGGAAAAGTTTCCGTTGGTGTTCGATTTCTGATTTCTGTTGGGTTTCAATGGAATTACGTTTTGATTGATTCCTATTTGGTTTCTCCTCTGTTTGTTAATGTAAATAGATTTTTGCATCTTTTTTCTCAGTTTTGTTTTGTGTAGTATCTACTGGTATTTATTTTTAGCTCTGTGTGGACTATGTGAAGAAGATCTCCTTTCTTGCTTTCCATTCATTGCCGTTATAAGGGCACTTTATTGGTACATATATATATATATATATTAAATTGCTTTTTGGTGGGATTGGGTAAGATCAAGGTATCGCACTTTCAGCTTGTGGTGAAAATTGATATTTTATGGTACTCTGCAGTTTAGATTCTTCAAGTGAATACGAATATGTTTGCTGTTGTCGGATTTATTATGTATCTAGTCAACGTGAGAAATTTGATATCGTGGAGCTGTTTGGCATAGTTTGGTTATGTACTATGCTACAAAGCATGTAATCTTTTGACTTAATATGCCTTTAGAGGAATTCTATAAAAAAAAATTGGTTTCTTTGGATGGCATTGTCAAGGGGATGCAAATGAAGTTGCCAATTTTTATAGGCAAGTATCTTTCAGCAGGGGACAAATTTATTTATCCAAAAGTTGTGTGAGCTTCCCTGGTACATTTTATCCATCTTGTGGATTTCCCCTTTAGCAGTTGATAGGATCGGGAAATTTCCAGCGTTCTTTGGAAGTGGTCATTAAAGTAATATACAATGTATGCTGTGGTGAAAGAAGGTTAAGATGTGCAAAGTTAGAGAAATTTAATAAGGCAATTCTAGCAAAAGGTTATGCAGGTTTGGGTGGAGAGGAGTAGCTTTCCATGGAATTTTATTTTCACTAAGTACGGATGCTGCCCACGTGATTGGAGATATTAATATGAAGTGATTCTAATGCCGTTGGATTGTCAATAGTTTTTGCTAAGGGATTCTAGGACTTGTTAAGGATGTCCAAGGAAATGGAAACTTTTGAAAGATAGAAGAGTAGTCAAAGTAAGCTTCCATTATTGTGGACCATGTAACCTTTGGTAATCTATTGGTTGTTATCAAAGGAAAGGAACAATGGAATCTTTAAGTGTAATGATGTTAGGGTTGATGTAGTCAAAAGGAAAGTGAAAGCCTCAGTTAATCATAATGTTTAAATTTGAATAGAATATGAATGGTTTAAGTTCACTTAAGAGAGAAGGCCTTATCTTCCTTTGTGTTGGTTTATTATCCATGTTCAGACTTCAAAGTACATTTTGTGTCTACCAATAAACCACTTTAGTAGGAATCTAGGATGATTGCTGTAAAAGAATTGAGAAGATTTGAAGAGGATTCCTCTACGGTGGAAAAGGGGGAAAAAGAAATGTAGGCTTGCGAGGGCTTGAAATCGGTGTGTAAGATTTCGGTGGCTCGCGAAGGCTAGGAATATTCGTATAAAAATTCATATTAGCATTCTAAAATTTAGTTTAGGGTATTTGTAGTTAAATGGAATTGGTTTAGGATCAATTGGAACTCGTGGTATTACAAGAAAAATCCGGAAAAATGGATGATTTCCGTCTATTAGAATTCGCGGCTGTTTTAAACCACTTGTAGTTAAATGGCCGTAAGTTCCTGTAGGAAACTCCGAATGGTGTACCGTTTGTTGCGTTGGAAACTAGACTCATAGGGCTTTCTGATGATGTATAGCACGCATAAAAATTCCTTATAGATTAAATCAGGTGAAATATTCAATTAACTAGTTAAATTCAGTTCTGCTGAGTAAACAGCAACTGCAAACCAACCGTGGATAATTTGTATCAGTATTATCCGAACATGAAATTGATCTATTTCTAACTTGTGTTCGAAGGTGGTCTTTAATAGGAATTGAGATTGTAATTGGACATTGAAGCTGAGGTTTCTTGTTCGTTGAGAAAGGCAATGAGCCTATGGCATCCCAAAAGGCAAAATGGCCTAGGGATTTAAGGGCATGTGAACAGCGAGGTTCACTTGGATTGAGTTTTACTTAGGCAGTTGATTCTTACAGGTTTTATTTAGTCAAATATTTGCATGGTTAATTATTATACGAGTCTAGGCCTTATAGAGTTGGTCATGGATCCACAGTCCGTCTAGCTTGTGTGTTAGTGATGGCTTGTCGAATTAACACCCAGGGCCACATGCGCTACCACCGTGTGGGATCGGTGAGGCTCTTTTGTGGGATGGAGGGTTGCGGCAACACGTCCGCCGTGTGGGATCGGCGGGGTCTGTGTACAAGTGAGTATGTGTGTGTATGTGTGTATGTGTGCGTGGGTGCGTGTGTGGGTTGTTTCCTTGCCAGCCCATGCGTGGGTGCTCCACTCCGGGTGAGGATCTTGATCAGGCTCGAACCGTGAGTCGTGAGGTGGCAAACCGGCTGGGGGGTGGTTGTCTCGATTTATAGAATCACTAATCCACGAGTTTTGTACATATACTTTATGCTGACATTGTAGTTTGGTGTACTCTGAATTTATCTGTTCATTACTAGTATTGTGTAAATGATAATGAACTGCTTATTCGTATGATTTGTATAGAGATTTATTGTATGATATGTTAGCATGTTATTTCATTAGCTTAAATTGCATAAACAGTTTTATATCATGCATGTGATACTTACTGGGACATTAGTCTCATCCGTGTTTTGGATTTATCGTTTTGTTTTAGATCCTGCTGGTGAGCCGCATACTGGGGCAGAGTATCAAGGGGGATCTGGAGTATAGGCCGAAGGATCACTATTCCGGCTAGAGATAGAGAAGGCAAATATCTTCTTTGGATAATTGTAAAAAAAAAGTGTTTTGGATATTGTACATTGTATAAATTGTAAATGAGAAAGAGAGTGAAAACCTTAGTGAATTTTATTTTAAATTTGTAGATATTGGATGGTTTAGTTTTTATAATGATGTATATTGTATATATGTTTTTCTTGTGTTTATCAAGTATTGGTTTGAGGGCTTAGCCCATTCTTGTAAATACAGGTGTTAAATAGCAGTTTTTCCGAAAAATTCTAGGATTATATTAACTTAGGTTTACATTTGTCTTGATTTAAGAGTTGTGTTAATGTAATGTATTTTGTATTCAGTTTAGTGATGTAGTTGTTTTTGGTGTGGTCGCATGTTGTTCATTTCATGTTCTCATTCATTCTGATATATCGATCTTGGTTGAAAAAGATAACCCTTGGAGATGAGTTACGGTTATGCTACGTAACTCGGATCCAGGGCGTTACATAAGCTATTTATTCCTTGTTGATATGTCTATCTGTGATGATATGGTTTGCTAATTGTGATGTAAAGTATTATTATTATTAAAATTTCATGAGTAGAAAAAAAATTTTAATTAGATCAATTCAAAAGGTAATCAAGAGTTCTAAAAAGCAATTGATATTGCATGATTAGAGAAAGATTATTGAAGTCCAATTTAAAAGGTACTTGGGGATTCTGAGAAGTAGTTGATTTTGAGGAAAGCAGTGGAATGAATATTTGGAGTTTCTCAGATAGTGTTAATTGTTAATGTTTGAAGTAAGAAATTGATGATGTTTGATTAAGCACGCAACCTATTATTTTCTTAATTGGATGTTGAGCCAGATGTATATAGCCATACTTGAGTAGTGTAAGGCATCGGCCAATGCTGAACACATACTTGAGTATTAAGCTTTATACAAATGGGGTATGTAATGTAGTTCTAATATATCAATACGAGTATTTGGGTAGGTGTTATTTTTGTTTAATTTGAGCTAGAAGGGAATCTGCATGATTTCTTCCCTATCATTCATATAGGTATACATATATGAAAGGGCGGGCGACAGCAAGTCATAATGTTCTCTTTTGAGTTATTTTGGGGTATTTTATTAGTGAGTGTGAATATGGAGAATATGAAATTGTAAGTGGTTAAATTTATTCAGGATGAATTGATAAATTGGAAATTAAGGAATGCGCAGTGGAAGTGTAGTGAATTTAGTAGAAAAAGGATAAGATTTCATGAGAAGAATTTTCTCTGTCAGGATTGGGTGTTGGCAGACATAATGGTTACATTAAAAGATTTTGAGGTATTACATTATGGGATAAAGCTTGAAGCATTACCTTGGTGCATTTCCCCAAAGGGAATGATTCCACTTATAATCTTGAGTCGGGAAGCTATAGTGATTGCAATTAAGATCTACTAACATGTCGGTGGTAGCATGATGTGAATTTCGAGGACGAAATTATTTGTAGGGAGGGGGGGTAGTGTAACACCCCGGAACCAGGTCGACCCATATCGGGTGTATATTGGCTCCCGGGCGCTAGCTTAGGGCCCAAAGTAATGAAAACTAACTTCAGAACTAACCAGACACACAAAAATAACATCCTAAAATTTTTTCGGAAAAACGGCTATATAACGCCTGTACATACGAGTATGGGCTAAGCCCTCAAACCACAAAAATCACCTGATAAACACAGTTTATATATCCATTTAAAAAACTAAACCATTCGGATATACACCAAAATAAGCTTACTAAGATCACACCCTCTCACTCTCTCATTTACAACATATACAATACCTAAAATAAGATCTACAACTATAAAAAAATTTGCCTTCTATGGGTCTAGCCAGGGTAGAAATAGTCCTCTGGCCTATATTCGGGATAACCTTCAGCTTCTGCCCCGCTACGCGTCTCACTTGTCGGATCTGAAAACAAAACCGGTAAAAACAAAAACTCTCATGAGACAATTGTCTCAGTAAGTAGCATCATGCATGCTAGAAGCAGTTTTATGAAATTTCAAATATAAATAACATGCTCGATTATAATACGATCAAATCTCATAAATTTCATGCTGAAAATAATTCAAACACAAAGAAGCAGTTCATTTTCAATTAAATCAATATTTCACTATTTAGGATCATACTATTAAACAAATAAAAAGCAGATCAATCCAATTTACGAGATGATCACCCTTTACCCTCTAACCAAGATTCAAGGTCTAGCAGAGTGCTTCTCTACGCTTCTTGACAAATCAAAATAAGCGGAGTGCCCTCTACGTGACCTAACGAATCCAGGTTAACGGAGTGCCTCTCAACGCTGCTCGATGAAGCAAGGCTAAGCGGAGTGCCCTTCAACGTTGCCTATTCATACCGAGTGGAATTTCCTTCCACTACCCAAATCATATGAAGAACAATTCTATACAAATAAAATAACTTATACAAATCAATTACTGATAAACCAATTTTACAGTTCTGAGCTTCTGGGGTGAATTTAGGTTCACGATCCACAATGCTTCAAAGCACGTGGTGAACTTAGTTCACGATCCCCATAACTCATATTTGTGGTGGATGGTTCACGATCCCAATCCCCCTATTAGGGTGAACAACAATCCACGATCCACAAATATCCAGGGTTGTGGTGGATGCAAGTTCACGATCCTCCGCTAGGGTAAACACTAGTTCACGATCCCCAGCCGAGGTGAACGGCAATCCCAGTCCATAGAACATTCAACCATAGGCCCTCGGCCCTTTTTCGAACTAAAAGGAAGCCTCATCTTCAATTTTTCCAATTACATAAATCACAATCAATCAAGACTAATGTTATAGAATTCACGGCACACATTTTCACTCTTGACATCACTGCCATCACACATTTTCTTTCAATTACCCAACATTGGTTGCCAAAACAATAGTGAACAGTAATAGCAATTACGAACCCTCCGACATTAACAATCCGACACTAACAGTAATTACGAACAGTAATTATCCGATTACTAATAGTAATTCCTAACAGTAATTTACCAACGGTGATTACTAATAGTGATTTACCAACAATGATTACTAACAGTAATTTACTAATTAATTAACCCAATAATAACAATAATTACTAACAATAAGTTCTAATTACTAACTTCCTAGTTACTAACAACAATTAATATAAGCGTCTTCTTGCAACCAATTACTAACAATTATTAACAGCAATTCATTTTCAAGTTACTAACAACAATTAATCTAGGCATCATATTGCAACCGATTACTAACAATTACTAACAGTAATTCATTAAAAGTAATTACTAACAGTGAATTAACCAATTACCAACAGTCCTACCCCAACGGAGTTACCAATTCCTAACAGCAGTGGAGTTACTAATTCCTAATAGCAATTAACCAATGAAATTTCCAATTCCTAACAGCAATTTCCAACAGAAATTCCTAACAGCAATGGAGTTGCCAATTCCTAACAGCAATTCCTAGCAGTTACCAATTCCTAACAGCAATGGAGTTAATAATTCCTACTAGCAATTAACCAATGAAATTACCAATTCCTAACAGCAATTCCCAATAGAAATTCATAACAGCAATAGAGTTGCCAATTCCTAACAATAATTTATAACAGAAATTTCCAACAGCAATGAAGTTACCCATTACCAACAGTCCTACAATCAGTTACTAACAGTAATTTTACCAACAGTACTTTACTAACAATAATTTACTCATTTTGCACAAGACCTTTTGCACCCAGAGACAGACATATGGCCATCACACATACTTCCCTTAGGCCATGATACCACAAAGAAAACAATTTAAAAAAAAAAACAGACAGCAAGGACTACGGCTGTCTTTCATCCTATCATCATTCCTTCATCATGACAATCTTTCTAATAGAAAGAGGTGTTCCTTCAGTAACAGAATCTATATTTGATAACAGTACAATCTTCCACATAAAATTTTGTTATAAAGAGTGCATAACACAATTTAATTCTGCCACCTAAAATGATAAACAACAACTCCCAACAATAGAATACATGAACCTCATATCATGATCAGGGAGAATGAAGAATGGAAAAAAAAAACAAAATAACAACAATCACCAAATTCAAAGAAGCTTTACATGAAAGCCAACAACTAGGACTATTCAGTTCTACTAAAGATCCTAAGGTTCGAGATCTGTGATCAACAAAGAAGAAAACATGTAGAAAGAATAATATCCACCGAATCACGAATTTCTAATGATTATCCAACTATCCGCACATCACATGAGCTCAAACATAAATATGTGCAGATAAATAAACAAGTCCTGTTCAAATCGATGAAACCCCAAAATTTCGATCAAGCATCAATTGAACATACAAGCGACAAAAAGGCGACGCATACTAATTTAAATCAAACCTAACCATTTTCAACATTTTAAAATCCCATATCAAATTTCAAAACGAGGAAACAGTGAATGAAAACGAAAACGCTACTTACATGGAATCGCCGAATCCACCGCTCAGAACAGAAACAGAAATAACCAAAATTGATTTTTCTACTAAGTTGGTAGAACCCTCATGCCTATTCGCAGGTTCAAATCATACTCACAAACCAAAACCAAAAACAAGGATTGGGCGTTTTTTTTTACAAATAGAAATCAATCAGGAGCAATCAAACCCACAATAATAAATTAGGACAGAAATCGTTCTAACCCAACAGTAATTGCTCGAACAACAGAAATAATAAACATAGCAACAAATCGATTAAACAGCGAAACGAAAACATGCTACTTACTTGATTTTCGCCAAAATCCACGCCCACTCTCTCTCTTTTCCTCTTCTTTTCTTCTTCCCCACGTTTTTCTTCTCCTCTTCTCGTCCTCTCTTTTCTCCTCCTTCTTCCTTTCTTTTTCTTCTCTTTTCTCTTCCCTTCTCTTCTGCAGCCAAACCCCCAACAAACGCCCCCTTGCTTCCCTTCTTCTCCTTCTTCCTTTCCCTCTTTTCTTCTTCTTCCTTCGTCTCCTTTCCTCTTCTTCTTCGTCTTCTCTCTTTTTTTTTCTCCTGCATCTACTCCTCACAGACGAACCAAAACTCCCTTGTCTCACGGACGAACCAAAACCCCCTTTCCTTCTTCCACGATTCCTCCCTTCTTTCTCAACCCTAACGCCCAAAGACATAAACCCCAAATGAAAAAAATGTGAATTGCTTTGGGTTTTTTTTTAAATCATTGAACCATTAAAAAAATGAACCGATTCACTTAAACTGAACCAACCATTAAACTTACCCAACCTAATAAATTTTTATTGTTTAATTGATTATTCTTACTTAATTTATTTAATTAATTAACCTTAATTAAAGTTTTATTTATTTATTTTTTTCTAAATTCCGGGGTTTTACAGGTAGAATGTAAAACCCGGAATTTTTAAGAAATTTTAATTAAGGGTAAATAAGGGATTAAAGGATTTATTGAGGTTACTTAAATCCAATTGTAATGAAAGGGCTTAATTGGGTGGGTTTTGCTTTAAATGAATAGGTTAAATTGATTGGGTTAGGTTTTGTTGGATCGGTTCATTCTCAGCGAACTGGTTTGTTGGTTTCTTGGTTTAAATGAAATAGGTGGTTTGGTTTGTTGGATTAAGTGGATCGGTTTAGTTGATTTAGTGGGTTTAGGTGTAATCGATTAAAATATCTAATGTAATCCCAAAGAAAGAAATAAAACACTAAATCTTGTATGATTGAAAAAAATTTAAAAATATGATTTGAACTCAAAACACTAAGCTTTGATACCATGCTAACTTTGTATAAGTACTAGCTAAAATAATTGCATAAAAGCAAGAACATAATAATGAGCTCAGCACAACAATCCTGATTTTTTTTGTCTTGAAAATGGAGAGGACTTTTAAATATTATAATGTGATGAGATTTGCGAAGGAGGTTCCTACATTCTATTGTTATATATGAGTAGTCACACTTTCTCATACTTCATTGCCCAATTCCTTGTCTGAATTCTACTTAAGTGGCAACGATGAGTATGTTCACTTTAGAAGGTACATTTGAGGATATAATTCTACTTTTGTATTTAACATGACATTTTAAGATAAGGTGTTTGAATCTCTAAATAGTAAGATCTACATGTAAGGGCTTTATGGCATTTATTATATACTTCTATAATATCATCTTATTTATAAAGTTAAAAACAAGGTAAATTGAAATTCCTACATTTGCCACAATGATATGTGCAACATATTTGGAGTTGTCTTCTACATATTATTGTGTAATTATAATGCTTTTTCTCCATTTAAATTTACATACTTATAATTTCTACATGATCGCATTATCTAAGATTACTAATTTTGTTTTAGTTAAACAAACATTCTTACTAATTTATAATAAGTTATATAAGTGTAGTATATCCATCGGATCTTGAGTATTATATTATAGCACGTCTTTTGTTTTCTAAATTGGTTGGGATCATAAATCTAATAGACCACATTGATAGGATAACATTTGCCATTTATGTGATAATCTCATACCATATTTTTCAAATATGATGAGTTTATTTCAGATTTTTATTTGCTTGGAACTTTGTTATTATGCAAGTTGTTTGATAACCTCTTTTTGTCATTTATATTTCAATTAAAGAACAAGTTTAAACATTTGGTATGTTGTGTGTTGTTAGCTTTGGTTTGAAAATCACATGGTCACTTCCTTGAATTGTGAATCATTGGTTTAAGAGTCATTCATATCTTCACAAATTTGAGTTATAAGCCCTTATTAATTTATTTGCTCCTTAAACAAGTATAAACACCATAAATTAAATAGTTCTTTATATTGCAGTAAATTTCTCTTATATTTGTGATTTATAAGGTGGCACAAATATTGTTTTGCTCTTCAATTCCAATATAATATTATATATAAATTTTTAGAGGCCTTTTTTCCTCTCTCTTTTTCTCTCACTCCTTTTTTTTTTAATTTTGATACTTAATATCTTTATGCATTAACTGAGCAAATGCATAGAATAACTTATCCTAAAATAAATAATGGTTTACTCAAAAAATATTTTTATGCAATAACTAACCTAAAATATTTACCTACAAGTATAAAAAAAGGCTTGTACAATGATTTAAATTAGGGATATTTACAGTTTACCCTCTTGAGGTTTCAAACAATTCTAATTTATCATAGAGTTGAACATAAATTTTTTCAAATAATTTTGGCAACTTTCTAAGATCCAAATTATATTTGTTCTTACTCAAACTTTGCTACCCATTATTCTAAACTTTAAAGCACATCATTTCATGCATAAATACACAACGAAATCATCCTCATCATCTTGCATATCAAAATGTGGTTTTTAATTGATTTTGCTGGTATATAGTCTATATAAACATTAAACCTAAGATTTTCTTTAGTTTTCCACTCTCAACAAACATCTCTAATTCCAAAAACTAATAACATGTGCAACCAATGATCTCACCATTGAAACAAAACATGCCCAACATAAGCATGTCACTATACATGCATTATCTTTCATAATGCATAACCAATCTTGTCTAAGAAATGATATGAATGTTCTATTTCTACATTCAAAAATTATTGTAGGAAAAGAATTAAAAAGCCACCTACTAGTCCGCTTAAAATTCTTAAACCAGCTTCCTTGAACTTCTGAAAATCTTTGCAACTCTGCTTTTGTCACCATGCATCCCAACCTCTCCAGAAATCTCACATTTCCTAGCCTTTATGAAATCAGAGTAAAAGTCTTCATCATAAGATTAAGGTGTGGCATGGTGTGAGACAAGGGAAAAATCAATTCAATGACTTCCTGATCATCACATGGGCTCAATAAAAATCATGGAGTTGCCACCATTCCTTTTTAGGGTGTGAATGGACACCAAAATCACAAATAAAATAAATAATAAAAAAACAAAATTAGAGTAAAAATAACTCTAATAAAAAAATAAACCAGAGATGGGAAAGGAGATTAGGTTATGAATAGGGGAAGGTGTTAGGCACCCCTATTCATCCACACAAGGTGGTTGACAAGTATTGTTCATGTTTTGAAAAAGGCTTGCTAATAAAAATCAAATCAACAGTAAAAGAAAAAAAAAGAATAAAAAATGTATGGCTTTTTCCATATGAATAATCCAATTAATTCTGGATCCTTCTCATGAATACACCATTTTTTTTGGGCTTCATGATTGACTAAAATCAAGACAAAGATAACAAACTTAGATTAAAAACATAAAAAAGGGGAAGTTCAGACTGTAGGATCTTCTCAGAAAGATTAAAATCCCTTTAAAACTGCCTTATGATGTTGAAAAATTAATCTGAACAATTCTAGGGTACAAATCTATTCCAAACCTCTCATTAATTGAGAGATCTAAACCAGATACACCCATGTTGATGAAAAACATCAAAAAGGGAGAGTTTAGACCAAAGGATCTTTTCTCAAAAATTAAAATAATTCAAAAAATCACCTCATGAAACCCGAGAGGTTACTTTAAGGCTTCTGATTTCAAATCTACCATATTGACCATGATAGACCCAAAATCTTAGCCTAATAATAAAAAAACATAAAAAAGGAGAAAATAATGTAAAAACAAAACTTTAAGAGGAAAATAAGATCTAATGCTATGAATAGCACCCATGGTATTCCTCCATATTTCAACAATAAACAATCATATATCCTAAACAAAATATTAAAAATAAATAAATCAAAGATTACAACACATAGGGGCCTATCCTACGGATCCATTACTGTCCTCCTTTCCCTTACAACTCTCTTCACGTTTTACGGCTAGAGAAGATACTTGAGGTACTTGGATTTAGGTTTGGGGTTACAATCACATACAGACCTTATTCTACAAGAAAATAAAAGAATAGAATAATCCTAGAAATTAAAACAGAAAATAAAAGAAAAGAAGCTTACTTGGATTGCAGAAAGCAGAGAGGCAGAGGTTCCCTTCTTCACTTGGAGCTCTTCAATCTCCAACTTCTGGCCATTTGCTAGAGAAGAGGACCTTTATTTATAGGAAAACTCAAGGGCATGGGTGGTCCCAAGGGTATCCCAAAATAAGGTTCTAGAATGTTCCAACTAAGTTTTAAAACTTGAGTTGGGGTAAATTTGAGAACCAAAAGGGGGTAAAACGAGGAAGACGCACCTCCTAAAGAGAGGTAAAAATAGTAAATATGGCTCAAAAATCGAGCAATTGAAAGTTCACTGAAATTACGCGCGACCGCATTTGGATTGCGGTCATGCCTTGACTGCATACCATATGTGGACAAGACCAAAAAAGGCCTGTCTGCATAGATTCTGCATAACCTTGATCCTTACTTGCACAGGCAATACTTATTTACATGTAATATCATTTAAGTAAATGTCTTCGTATTTTTTAATCTCCATTTACTTAAGATATTCCATGTAAATAAACAAACACCTCCCATTTGAATCCATTAAAAATAGTTCCAGACCCAAATTCCAAGTGAATAAAAAGTCAACTTTCCAGTTCAAGGCTAAATTCCGGTTTTTCAGGTCCAGTAAAAAGATTCAACATGTTAATACCAAGGTATTTGTCAAGATTTAAAGGCTCAAAAAATTCATTTATGCAATAACATTGCTAAAAACCTGATTATCGGGAAAAATTATCTTGAAATCTTGCCTTAAAAATATTTCATTTTTTGGGGTCAAAAGTCAACAAAATTCAACCGGAAAAAGTTTGACTTTGCACAAAAGATTGAATTTGGGCATTTTCCTTTGAGGCTTTGGATTCAAATGGGTTAAGGATCTCAAACTTAATGCTAAGAATTGAAAATTCCACTAAAATATTTCTCTCCTTCAAGATTTATCAAAAATCGTGCAATTTTGTGGTGTCTACAACTGCCTCTCTTTGCTGGAGTTGTAACACAATGAATAGTAAAGAACAGACACAACTCAAAATTGCACGTTTGAATGATATCTCATTAATTGAACTTGCTTTGGTCAAACAAATGAATGATAAAAAAAACATGGATTTGAAGATAGCCAATGAAACCCCTGCTTGAAGTCTGACGGGGTGGCGTCTCTTCCTTATCTCAGCTTTCTTGGAACTCTCGTGGCTATGAAAAGAAATCTAAGACAAGAAAATTTTGAAAAGAAAGTGGATTTAGAATTGACCTCTGCAAACTCAATTGCTTTTGATGTTTTTCACTTTACAGCTCAACAATAAGGAATGAAATATTTTATTGAATTTTCTTGATTGATTTTTTTTATTTGAAATACATGGGTGCCATTTGATGCCCAAACCTGTGCTTAAATATTCTGCAACTTGCTTTTGCTTCTCAATAATGATGTATGTGCCGTTGCTGCCCATAACCTGCCTTTATGCTTTTCAACGGCCCAAGTGAATGCACTCCTCTTGATTGATGGATTTGAGAATAATGATCTGCTGATCTAACCTCATGCCCTTACTACCCATGATTTCTCATTCATGCCTTCTTACTGCCCCAGTAAAATCCTTCTTTATGATTGAAGAATTGGAAACCCTTGTTTAAAGGAGAAAACATGCAACTGCTTCGAAGCTTCTTTTTCTTTTTTCTTTTTCAAATCCGAAGACTAAGGCTTGACTGCTTTTTCTAGATGTTGTAATTCATTTCAATGAAAACCCAGAGGGAAAGACGCTGAGCATGCCTCGGTTTTGATTGCTTGAAGAAGTATTTGCCCCTTAGCAGAGATGATCCTCTTTTTTCCTTTTTCTCTTTTTTCTTTTTTTTTCTTCTTTCTCTCTCTCTCTCTCTCTCTCTCTCTCTCTCTCTCTCTCTTTGCCAAAAAGAAACCTTAATAAAAGAATGCAAATACAAAAATAAGAAAATAGGTTTTATACTAGTGGCCTCAAAATTCTCTAATACTTGCAAAACCAATGTTTTATGAAAAGACATAGATGCTCATCATGGGCCAAAAATATAGTTTTTGCCATTTTTTGTGTTTATATATATATTTGAAAAATGATCCAATCACTTATTAGCATATAGTTCAAAAGAATTAAATCAAGTTGAATAATAAGAAGATTATTTCAGAAAATGAAGAAATACCAAAATAAGCCTTCGAAACCTTTAGAATCATTCCTATGACCATCGGCTTGTCAATTGATGCTTCAGATATGACAGATCTTTCAATCTGACTATTTTGCCCCAGTTTAGAAAGACATTTTCCTTCATCCAATTGGAAAGCAATTGTTTCTCCATTGTATCCATTTATGACTTCAACTTCAGCAACAATTTCCTAATGGTAATTTTGATGGCCATCAACCTGTTCACAGATGCTTCATATCATAGTTTTGATTATGTTGCTTCAGTCTTGAAAAGAGAATTTTCCTCAATTACTTGAAGAGTGATTGTATCTCAAAATAACCTCCAATATGCCAATTCTGGACTTTCCTCTCTGACGATTTCCTTCTTGTAGATAGTTGATTATTTGCCATGTAGTGCCCTTTCGGGTTTTCACTACATTTTCTCCATTTTTTTCCTTCTTCTTTTTTTTCTTTTTTTTTTATCCTTCATCACCAGCAACTATGTAGTCAAAACTGCCTTAATTCAAAATTTCTTAATCAATGAAGACTTATGAATGGGACGAAACGAAGGCTTGGTGTTTGTTTAGAAAGAAAAGGAATAAAAGGCTCAAATACCATATGATCAAATAGATTAACTGAAATTGCAATTCTTAAGGCATTTCTTCCCTTGGAATGAATACAAAATTGCCCCCCCAGTAATGAAGTTCTTCCTCCATTTTGATTTCTTCATTTGAAACTTATTCCCCAGTATTGAACTTCTTTTTCCATTCTTCTCTTCACAATTTTGAAGACATTATCCAAATAGCATTTGATTATCTCTTTTTCTTCTTTTTTTTTATCATTTCATTTCTTTGCCCCTTTTTCTGAAAACATCTTCAAAATCCCTTTTGAACTTCAATAATGCCCGCCTTTTTTTTTTAATTTTAAATTGTCCCTTCATTCTATTTTTTATGCCTTAATAAATTTGCCCCAGTGTGGGGTTACAATTCTCAGTTTAGGTTATTTGGAAAAATTTATCAAGCTCAAAGGGTCTAACTAGGGATTTCAAAATTTTTGGGGATATAAGAAAGAAAGGCCTCTTATTATTTTAAGAAAAACTTGAATTTTCAGACTTGGTAGAGTTGTACTACATGACTGGCTCAGGATTATTCTTCCTTTTTTTTTTTTAATATCACCGCCACCTGTGAAGATAAAATTTCAACCATAAAACATCCTTCTCACCAGATCAGCCCCTTAAATCAAGCTTCCTTTCATTAGACTTTGTAGCTGAATCACAATTCATATCTCAACCCAGAAACCAAATCTTTCTATATTTTCCAATGCAAAGTGCAAACTAGGAGCCATCTTCAGATGCAAAAATTTCTTCTTTCAGTTTCTTCTCCATCTGCTTTTCCTTGACGAGGAAGTGATGCAATCTTCTTTACATTATATGAAATAAATCTCTGCATTTGTTGCTTTCAAGTGAAAACTGTGGGTCATCTTTGGTTCCAAAGGCCATAAAATTGGTCATTTCATAATTCTGCTGAATATTCTTCTCATGACACTTAAAAAGACTTGAATTTTCATATAAAATGTCTTTTTCTTCGATTTCGATCTCAAAATTGAGCCCAATGTCGAAGTCATATTCAACTTAATAAAATTCAATGGGAGATATGACTCATAAGTAAAAGGATCTTGTTGAAAACTTTTTTTTTCTAGAAAAATATTAAAGGGGAAAATCATTTTTTATTATTTATTTATTTTTTTTGAAGAGCCTTTATTGAAATCACTTCCTGAGAACAAGGCTCCTTAGGATCCTCAGGAAATGTGCATTCTTTTTATGGGGGTTTCTTTTCAGAGAACAAGGGAATTCGAGAACTGCCCCAATTCTCAAAGGCAAAAGCTGACTTTTCTCTCTTTTTCAGATAATTTCTTTCTCCTGCTGAGTGAGGCAAGCCTTCCTTCTCATAACTAGGAGCATTTCTTTCAAGATAAACCCTGACTGTTGGACCAATAGGAGCGATAAGCTGAGAAGGGTCAAATCTTCTTTCTCCAGAGAGAATTGCCCCCACTGTATGTGACGTGCTTGCCCCATTGTTATTGGTGGGAGAAGGAGTGTGTGTGATTGAATTGAATGATAAAGAGTTATTATTCAGCAAATCCTGAATTGCATGCTTTAGGGCCAAGCAACGACCAGTGGTATGCTCTAGAGTGCTCATATGATAATCACAGATTGCAGATGAATCATAACTCTTCCCCTTGCTTGCATGAGGATTTGGCAACTTCAAAGTCACATAACCCTTCTGAAGTACGTAGGCAAAAGTTCAGATGGTCTCATAAGCAGTTTAGAAAATTCCCTTCTCTTCCTTACTTCTGTTTCCTCCTTCACAGGTTATGCGGAAGGGACATTAATTTGGATAGGCAGCAAAGGAACTTGATGAGTTGACTTGATAGGAAATGGATTGATATTGATTTGAAAGGGTTCCTTGGGAAGTTGCACTATATTCACTTCTGCTTCTCTCCTTTCCTCAGATTTTTTCTTTCCATTATCATGTCCCTTGTTATGAGTGGAGTCTTGTTGACTAACCATGGCGGAATGATCAATTATCTTGCCGGATCTGATCCCATCCTCAATCCGGTCAGCCACTTGTACTAGGGCAGCAAAATTGGTGGTAGTCTAATCCACCAAGTGACTGTAGAACGGCTACCCCAGTGTGCTAATGAATATAGAAATCATTTCTGGTTCTAACATGGATGGCCTGACCTGAGAGGCAGCCTCCCTCCATCTCTTGGTATATTGTCTCACGGACTCATCTTTTCCCTTGCTCATCCTCATCATGTCATACCGGTCTGGCACGATCTCCGAGTTGAATCTGTATTGCGCCAAGAAGGCATCTACCAAATCCTTCCACCTTCTAATCCTTCCATGATCTAAGGTGGCAAACCACCTCAAAGCAGCTCCAGTCAAACTCCTTTGGAAGAGCTGGATCAATATATGTAAGATCCTGGATTTTTAGGAATTTTAATTAAGATTAAATGGAGATTAAAGGATTTATAAACGAGATTATGGGATTTAATGAGGTTAATTAAATTAAACTTTAAAAGACTTGATTGCTTGGTCAAGTTCGGGATGGTTCACTTGAAGTGAACAAGCTAAATTGTTTTGGGTTCGGTTCACTTGGATAAAAAAAAATTTGTTAGGTGATTGAGACCAGTTTAGTTGATTTAGGTGTAACTTGAATTTATTTAGTTTAATTGGGTAAATTGGTCCGGTTCAAGTGGGTTCGGTTTAGTGGGTTGGTTAGTTAGTTAATGGAGGTTTAGTTTATTTAAATCTATTATATAAATTGTGGTGGTGTATTGAAGTGGGTTTAAGTGGTTTATTTAAATAGGTTTAGTGGGTTTAATGGGTTATTTTAAGAGTTGGGTTCACTTTTAGTGAACCGGTTTAATGGGGGTATTGATTTAATCGGTTTAATATACATAGAACCCCAAGGGTTCCATTTTCAACATCATCCGTAGGAAGAGGAAAGGAGCGGAGGGAGAGAAGGAGAGAAAGAAGAAGAAGAAAAAGGGGGAAGAAGGGAAGAGGAAGAAGAAGGAGAGGAAGGAAGAGGAAGAGAAGGTAAGTAGCTTTTGTTTGTTTTCTTTTTGTTCTTGATTTCTCTCAAGTTCATACGATGGGTATGTTTTCTTTTTTTGCTGGTATCTCATGGTTACATCTAAATCCCAAGTTTAGAATTTCAGTTTAATGCATTATGAGGTGATTGCAATTGTTTTAAGTTAATTGGAAGCAAGAAAAGTCATTGAAAATGACAAAGCACGGACTGAAAATGAAAAAAAACACGGACTGTTCTGGGTTCGCGATGGAGAAGATGAGCTTTTTAAGAAATATTTATGTTTTGATGAAAAAGGCGTAAAGTAATTAAAAAGTGATGTTTATTTTAGAAAGAAATTACGTTTTAGTGCAAAACTTATACTGTATTAATAAATTAGTACACAGGACCTAAATAATTACTTTTTAGTTTAGATTTTAGTTAGATTCAACAATTAAGTGCAACCCCCAAATAAATAATTACACTTTAGTTACATTTTAAAAGAAAAAAATCAAAAATTAAGGCAAAAGTATTTAAAAGTGAATTTTAGGATTTGTAATTTAAGTTAAGAATGAGATAAGGCCAATTTAATAATAGTAAAGAGAAACGTAATACTTGAACAGTATTTAATTCAAACAGTACTTAAATAACAATGATATATTATATCTGGGGGAAGTGAACTGAAATTCACCCCAGAAGCTTAGAATGGTAAGTTTGTTAAACCGTGGTTTGTTTTATGGTTTGGTGAGCTTGATTGTAGAGCTGGATCCATATCTACGCTAGGTATTGTGTTGGGATGAGGTAACATAGGCCAGTGTGGCTCCCTCATCAGGTGTTGCGTGCGTAATTTATAACCTTGTTCGGCATGTGATACACAATTCTGGGGGTTGAGAACGGCAGTTCACCCTAACTCACGAGGGGCCGGGGGTTGTGAACTTGCATCCTCCTCGGAATGTGCCACAGCAACCCATAAAGTCAACTAGATGGTCTCAGTGAGATCACTAACTCGATGGTCTAATAGAGATCACTAACTCGATGGTCTGAAGAGGATCACTAACTGATGTTCTGAAAGAGGGTCACTAACTCGATGGTCTAATAGAGATCACTAACTCGATGGTCTGAAGAGATCACTAACTTGCTATGGTTGGACTGGGTTGTACCTGCCAGCTCATGCATGTCTCATGCTTGAGTGCTCCGCTTTGGAATAGCGATCCTAGCTAGATCTTTCCATTGTAAGTCGTGAGCTGGTGAATTGGACAAGTGAATTACATCATTGTTATTACATGAGACTTTACTGAAATCGTGATTTGGATTAATCTGATTTTATCTGTTTTATGATTCCACAGAATTCAAATCAATGTCATTACATGATATTGATATAGATTTAGTATGAGTTGTCAACGTTTGATTGTATAGTACCTTATCATGCTATTTTACTGTTTGAAACTGCACAAAATGTTCTTATCATGCATTATGCTGCTTACTGAGACGTTAGTCTCAAGCGTGTTTTGTTTTTACCGGTTTTGTTTTCAGATAAATCTGCAGAGCAACCACAAACTGAGGTAGGCAGAACTAACGGGCTGGATGACGACTACAACCCGGAGGATTTTTATTATCCTGGATAGGGTTGGCAGTGTGTTTATGTAGTCGTCTATTTTTTGGATTGTGTATAAATTGTAAATGAGAAAGAGAGAAAAGAAGGGAAAACCTTAGTAAACTTTACTTTAAATCTGTAGATGTTTGATGGCTTAGTTTTTTTTGGAATGGTGTATATTATCTATATATTTTGTGTTTATCAGGTATTGGTTTGAGGGCTTAGCCCATTCTTATAAATACAGACGTTATATAGCCGTTTTTCCGAAAATTTTGGATTAAAATATAACTGTTTGGTTAGTTGTTAAAACTTAGAAATGCATTTATGGGACCTCACCTGATGTCAAGGAACCGGCATATACCTTTAGTGAACATGTCCGGGTCCGGGGCGTCACAATATACCTTCATCCCAACTGAACTGGCATAGAGCCCCGCAATACAACTTCAAATGGCTCATGGGGCAGCCCGTGCCATCATACTTGTCAAAGTCTGGACACTTGAATTTGGTTGGTAGGCAAGCATCTGGGTATAGGCATAGGTCTTCAAAGTTTGTGCCTCCATAACTGTTCACCCCCTTCACTTCTCTCAGTTCCTCCTGAATCCTCTCCAGCCTGTGTAAGAACTTCCTTTCCATCTTGTCCCTCACTCTTTCCTTTTCCTTCTCTTTCTCAGATTTAACACTATCTTCCCTGATCAGTATAGGTTCAGGGATAGGTTCAGAAATTGGTTGAGGGATAGGTTGAGCTGGAGGCGGAATGTTGGTTTGAGGTGGAGGTACTTGGTGGGAAGTAGAGGCTTGGTTCTGGGCTTGGGCTTGCTGGGCCTGAATAGTTAGTAAGTTTTCCAGCATTTGGGCGAGCCTTGCCACTTGCTCTTGCAGTTGAGCAAAGTCTTGAGTAGGAGCAACAGCCTGGTTCTCAGTAGGATTCATTGTGCGAGCTCTTGATCTGGTCATGGGAGCAATGGTTACAAGTGTACTGGTACCTGGAGAAGGAAAAAAAATAAAGAAAAAAGTCAGCCCCAATTTTTGTCTTATTCACACACCTATGAATGCATGTATGCAGGTTAAGTGAACATGAGTTTGGACTTTTTTTTTATATATTTTTTTAGAAGAATTGTTGGAATATTTTAGGGTTTCCAACATGTCCCACAAGATATGAATTGGTTGGTACGAAAAAGACAATCCAAAGAGTTGTTGGAATATTTTAGGGCTTCCAACATGTCTCACCAGATATGAATTGGTTGGTACGAAAAAGACCATCCAAAGAGTTGTTGAAATATTTTAGGGCTTCTAACATGTTCCACAAGATATAAAATTGAAATTAAGGCTTCCAAAGCCTCCTAAAATTACGCAGGCTTTCAAGAGCATATGAAGGGTTCTAGAATCACACAAGCTTCCAGGGGCTTATGAGGATAAAGATATGAAATTTCGGGCTTTCAGAGGTCCTATGAGTTTCTAAATTAAGGCTTTAGAATGCTTATGAGGTTAAAAATCTGAAATTCAAAGGCCCATGGAATTTTTTAATTTTTTTTTTTTAGACTTTTGGGTTGATTTTGATTTTTTTTATTTTGAAATTTCTTATTATTCAAGAACAGATTTTAAATTTAATTGTTCTTACCAAACCTTGGAGATTTAAGATGATTTGACATTTTCTTTTATTTCCTTAGATTGCACTTCAAGAATGTGTTTTGTAACATTAAATTAAAATGTATTTTGATTCACACACATTTTATTTATCACTTCCACTCTTTGAGTTAAGTTACATGTTCAAATTAGGTAAAATTTCCTAAAAAGCTTAATCCTTTGATTTGAGTGAGTTTAGAAGTATTTGGATGCTATTTACTCTTATTGAAGTGTTTATCATCTGTTTATATCACGTAGAGGTTAAAGGAACCAATTTGGTTTACAAAAGTTGCTGAAAATGCAATTAAATCCGTAAAACCGCAAATTTAGCGCAGACTAGCCGTGATCGCATTTACAATGCAGTCAGGCTATGTCTGCAAAGGAAATGTGGTCAGGCCATGTTCTCAAACAAAATGCGGTCAGGCCATGTCCGCAAATAAAATGCGGTTTTCGGACAGATTTTCATTGTTTTTGTTTTCCAAGTGATTTAATTACTTTGATTGTTCACCCAAACATATGGTTCACCATTAAAAGGTTTCTAGACTATCCGAAAGTGGACTTTGACACTATATTTACAAAAGTGCATGAATGCTCATTAGGGCCCATGTTCCCTCCAAAATTGGACACCACATTCATATATTTTGTACTTTTGGTTGACTCCTATATGGATTTTGGGTAGGATCACTTTTGAGAAGAGTAAAAAAAAAACTCTTCCTATAGGCTACACCAATCTTAGGATATATACCTCATTGGGACAAATTCATCCCAAACATATGGACACAATGGCACTTACTTTACATGGTATGAAAACAACTCTAAAAAAATAGTATTACCTTGTGTTTACCTTCAATATGGTATTCATATCATACCTTGGCCTTGTGAACCATGCAACCGGCCTTCCTTCAATTACAAACCCATTTCCCCATCATAATTGTTTACTTTAGCTGAAAAACGTGTTTCTCCACCTTCAAGTGTAGGGGTTTTGGGTTTTGGCTTAATGGCAACTTAGATCACAAGCCTAGTTGTAAAACCCAGGAATTTTAGAAAAATTTTAATTAAGATTAAATATATTAAGTAAGAACAAATAGAGTGGGTTGGTTAGATTAGTGGGTTAATGGGGTTTGGTTCAATGAATTGAACCGGTTCCTTGTTTTAAAAAAAAATATGAGGGTTAGAAGAAAAGAGGAAAAGGGGGGGGGGGGGTTTAGGTTAGGTCATATGTAAAACCCCGGAATTTTGAGAAATTGGAATTAAGATTTAAAAATTTTTAAATAAGAACAAATAGAGAAAAAAAAATTCATTTGGTTTAATTGGTTCATTTAGTTTAGTGGTTTAAAGGGGTTGATTAGTTTAGTGGTTCAATGGTTTAAACTAAAAAAAAAAAAAAAACCTCAAGCAATTAACGATTTAGCATTTGGGGGTTTTTCTTTGTGCTTGGGTCATTGGGGGTTAGAAGAAGAAAACGGAAGAAGGGGAAATCATGGAAGGGGAAAATCGTTGGGGAAGAAGAGAAGAAGAAGAATAAGAAGAGAAGGAAGAGATTTTCATTCCTCTTGGTTGTTCGTGGGAAGAGAGGCAGAAATCGAGTGGAAGAGAAGAGGAGAAGAAATCATGGAAGAAGAGAAGAAGAGGAACGAGGAAGGGGTCGTTCGTGAAGGGTAGCTAAAGGGGAGAAGAAGAAGAGAGGGAAAAGAAAAAGAGAAGAAGAAGAAGAGAGGGAAAAGAAAAAGAGAAGAAGAAGAGAAGGGGGCGCTCGTTGGGGGTTTAGCCGCAGTGGAGAAGAGGGTTTGCGCGATTGGGCGTGGATTGTGCGAAAATCTGTAAGTAGCACTTTCTTTGTTTTATTGATTCCGATTGATTCCTTTTGGGTTTCTGTTTCAATGGATTTCTGTTGGGTTTCTGTTTCTGTCGATTATGTTTCTGTCGTGCGAAAATCAGAGGGAAAACGGGGGTTGGGCATGTGGATTTTCGCAAACAAGTAAGTAGCATAGTTTCTTTGATTCGAACGATTTCTCGGTTGTTCTTCTGATTTCTGTTTATACACCTATTTCTAATTTGTGCTTCTGTTTCCTTTGATGTAGCGCCATTTTCTCTTTTTTTGTTTTTTCTAAAGAAATCGGCTATGACACTAGAACTGAGTAATAGCTATCTCAAATTGATACGAAAAACCTCTTCAAGCCCAACATTAAGTCCCTTAACCGTTAAGGCTTGGTTAAAATGCACACAAAGGAGAAGCCTATCTACAAACAGGAAAAAGTCATGAAATCCCAATTTGAGGGGAAAATCCTCATGGTGAGAGAATAAAATGCTACACAAATGCTTCATCTCTCTTCTGAATACATGTTTCTAGCTTTATTAAACTTTGTTAAACCTTGCAAGTTAACATTGCCATTGCAATCACCAAGATGATGGGAGCATATGAATGTGGACTTCATTTTAAGAGATATCAAGAGATTAAGTTGCATGGACTCGTGTTATCCTTGTGGAGGTTTTTACCTATATGTAACTGGTTGTGGAGGCTGGTCCACCTGTTTAGAGCCAAGGTTCTGTTTAGATTCTCTTGATTTGATTTAGGTTAATTTAGGTTGGATGGCATGGTGTAAGATAATTCTATTTCAGATGTGTCTTGTTGAAGTGGAAAACCACCCAATAATTTGAAAATTAAGAGGAGAAAGACGGGTACCTAAGCTTGCTTTTTCCTGTTCAAGCACTGAAAAAAATCTTCTCGGAAACTGAGAGTATCAATTGTTTTTTTTTAAACTAGGTTTTGGTTATTTAGGTTCTGGGAGTATATTGTTTTATTTTGAGGAAAGGGGATTTCAGGAACCAAGGATTTGGTGGTTGAAGGGGTTCTTTGTAGAGCCATTCTGCTTGAATTTAGTAAGTTGCTTTGATTCGGTTCTTTTGATCTTTTTCTGTTATAAGTGGATTGGGTTTTCAATAGAACAACCAGAATTAGTTAGTTTTGTTTAGTTTCGGGAATACAAGAGATTAGAAGAAGCAAAAGGAGGGCTCAATCCGGGAAGGATCTTGAGCCATTCTGTTACCATGTTATGGGTTGCCTCTCCCTGTACAGAGATCCCTAGTTGCCTTGGCTTCTCTGAGTCAATCCGGGAAGGATTTCGTTTTCTGGATAGCTCAAGATCCAGTTCTGTAGTTCTGGGTTCAAAGTGTAATGGCGTAGTCAAGGTTGAGAAGATTTGAAGAGGCTTCCTCTACGGTGAAAAAGGGGGAAAAAGAAATGTAGGCTTGAGAGGGCTTGAAATGATACAAATCTGTGTGTAAGATTTCGGTGGCTTGCGAAGGCTAGGAATCTTCGCATAAAAATTCGTATTAGCATTCTAAAATTTAGTTTAGGGTAATTGTAGTTAAATGGAATTGGTTTCGGACCAATCGGAACTCGTGGTATTGCAAGAAAAATCCGGAAAGATGGATGATTTCCGTCCAATAGGTTTCGCGGCTGTTTTGAACCACCTGTAGTAAAACAGCCATAACTTCCTGTAGGAAACTCCGAATTATGAACCGTTTGTTGCGTTGGAAACTAGATTCGTAGATATTTCCAATGATGTATGGCACACATACCAATTCATTATATATTAGATCAGGTTTAACATTCAAATAACTAATTAAAATCAGTTCTGCAGAGTAATCAATGATTGCAAACCAACCGTGGATATTTTGTATTGGTCTTCTCTAAACATGAAATTGATCTACTTCCAACTTGTGTTCAAGAAGTGGTTTTAGTTGTACCTTGGTAGTTGATTTCTTATGGGTATTATGTCGGGATGAGGTAACACAGGCCCAGTATGGCTCCCTCATCAGATATTGTGTTGGGATGAGGTAATACAGGCCCAGTGTGGCTCCCTCATCAGGTACTACGTGCGTAATTTACCATATTGTCCAACCTGTGATACACGGTTCTGGGGGTTGGGGACGGCCGTTCATCCTAGCTCATGAGGGGCTGGGGATTGTGAACTTGCATCCTCCTCATAATGTGCCACAGCAACCCATAAAGTCAACTAGATGGTCTCAGTGAGGATCACTAACTCGATGGTCTGAAAGAGGATCACTAACTCGATGATCTGAAAGAAGATCACTAACTCGATGGTCTGAAAGAGGATCACTAACTTGCTATGGTTGGACTAGGTTGTACTTGCCCACTCCTGCATGTCTCCTGCTTGAGTGCTCCGCTTTGGAACAGCGATCCTAGCTAGATCTTTCCATTGTAAGACGTGAGGTTGCGATTGGACATGTGTGTTAAACTGTGGTTATTGGTTGTTGTTGAGATTTGACTGGTATTGTAAATTTGGATTAATTTGAGTTTATCTGTTTATGAATTATGACTCTATAAAGTTCAAATATTGTTTACCTGAAAATGAACTGCCTCTTAGTCGGTTTTTGCCAGAGATTGATTTAGCATGTTCCTTTAATGTTTGAAACTGCATACCATGTTCTTATCATGCATTGTGCTGCTTACTGGGACGTTAGTCTCACTTGTGTTTTGGATTTATCGGTTTTGTTTTAGATCCTGCTGGTGAACCGCGTACCGGGCAGAGTGTCAGGGGGATCTGGAGTATTGGCTGAAGGATCATTATCTTGGCTAGAGATAGAGAAGGCAATATCTTCTTTGGATAGTTGAAAAATTGTGTTGGATATTGTACATTGTATATGTTGTAAACGAGAGAGAGAAAGAGAGTGGAAACATTAGTGAATTTTATTTTAAATCTGTGCATGTATGATGGTTTAGTTTGTTTTTCTTTCTGGAATGGATGTATTTGTGTATTTTGTGATTATCAGGTGATTATTTGTGGTTTGAGGGCTTAGCCCATTCTTGTAAATACAGGCGTTATATAGCCGTTTTTCCGAAAATTCTAGGATTATATTAACTTAGGTTTACATTTGTCTTGATTTGAGTGTTGGGTTAATATAATGTATTTTGTATTCAGTTTAGTGATGTAGTTGTTTTTGGTATGGTCAAGTGTTGTTAATTTCATGTTCTCTTTTATTCTGATATATCGATCTTGGTTGAAAAAGATAACCCTTGGAGATGAGTTATGGTTATGCTACGTAACTCGGATCCGGGGCGTTACATCATATACGTGAGATGAGGGTTTGAGAAAGGGAAAAACGTAGGGAAGGGGAAATCGTGGAGAAGGGGAAGGAGGAAGAAGAAGAAGAAGAGAGAAGAAGAAGAAGAAAGGAAGAAGAAGATAAGTGGATTTTGGGCGATTGGAGTATGGATTTTTGCGAATTTGGTAAGTGGCATTTTTCTGTTCGATTGATTACTGTTTGGTTTGATCAATTACTGTTCTGATTGACTACTGTTCGATTTCTTATGATCTCGTTTATATTCTTTGAGTATGATTGGGTACGGTTTGTTGGATTTCTTCTAATTGATTCCAGTTTGCAAGAAAACGTCCAAAACCAAAGCGGTCGTGCATCTCTTTTTTTTTCTTCTTTCTGAAATTTCTGATGAGGTTAGGTTTGGTCTTGTAAATCTCTTAATTTGATTGTGAGAGCTTTTCATTGTATTTTTTTTTGTCTTTATTGATGTGGTTGTAGTTTTCTGTTTACTACGATTTCTCTATTGTCTCATCCCATGTTTCCACTATGTTCTTTGGATGCAACAATGCAGATATATATGGGAAATTTGAGACGTATGTATTAACTGGAGAGTGATCAATCAGTCGGGTATTATTCTGTTAAGAATTTTTGAGTGATAGGGATTGACGTAAAAACTTAAACTAGTTAAGTTGGTGAATATTGAAACCATGTGATGAAAATGAGAAATTGTTGATTTGGCATGAGAGCTTTAAATTAGGTTCTGATTTTAGACTTTGATTTGGCATGAGAAAATACTGATTTTAGGTTCTGATTGAAGTGTTTAGGATTTCAAACAGGTATTGAGGATTTTCAATATGCTTTAGTCCTGGTTAGAATGCGACAGAAATCCTATCTGTTAATAATCCTGTTTGTTAACAACATGCTTAGGTTTCAAAGATATGGCTGTTGTAGGTAAATCTCAGAGATTGTACATGATGGTTAGATGTTAAGGGATGTTTAAATTTCTGGTTTCCTAATTATATTAGGAGAATGCGGATTTCAAAATTTTGGTGGAGAATGCTTTTTAATCTTAGCACAGTTTAGATTGTGGGGTTTAGCAAAATTATGGTGGATTTCTTGCTTTTAAAGATTTTTAAGGGGATGATTCAAAAAGGGATTTGCAAGGATTAAGAATAGTAAAAGAGGTAGGTATGTGTTAGGAAAATTTCAGGTTCGCATAGGAACAAATTGAAGTTTAAAAGCAGCATCATTCTATTATATGGTTTTAAAACTGTATAAGATCGGTGGCTTGCGAGGGCTTGAAATCTTTGTGTAAAAAATTCATATTAGTAGTCTAAAATTTAGTTTAGGGTGTTTGTAGTTGAATATGAGTGGTGGTAGGTGATTTGGACCCCAAATTAGGAAATTAAAAATCACCCAAGTGAAGCCATCAGCGAGTTGGGTTTCGCGGCTGTTTGTAACCACCTGTAGTAAAACGACCATAACTTTCTGTAAGAAACTTCGAATTACAAACCGTTTGTTGCGTTAGAAACTAGACTCAGAGATCTTTCCAGTTATATATAGCATGAATATCCATTATTGATAGATTAAATCAGGTTTAGCATTTAATTAACAAGCTAGAATTAGATCTACAGAGTAAACAATTATTGCAAGTCAATGTGGATATTTTGTGTTGGTGTTCTCCATGCATGAAATTGGTTTAATCCTAACTTGTGTTCAATGTTGGTTTTGGAAACAATGTATGTTCATATGAATGCGGGATTTCACTAGTTGTGATATGATGAATGAGACAATAGTAAACAGTAATCATCGGATATAGTGTTTGGATGATGTAACACAGGCCCAGTGTGGATCCCTCATCGGATATGGTATTATAATGAGGTGAACAGGCTCAGTGTGGCTCCCTTATCAGATATGGCATTGGAATGAATCAGATCTGCAGAGTAAACAATTATTGCAAGTCAATGTGGATATTTTGTGTTGGTGTTCTCCACGCATGAAATTGGTTTAATCCTAACTTGTGTTCAATGTTGGTTTTGGAAACAATGTATGTTCATATGAATGCAGGATTTCACTAGTTGTGATATGATGAATGAGACAACAGTAAACAGTAATCATTGGATATGGTGTTGGGATGAGGTAACATAGGCTCAGTGTGGTTCCCTCATCGGATATGGTATTGTAATGAGGTACACAAGCTCAGTGTGGCTCCCTTATTGGATATGGCATTGGAATGAATCAGGTCTGCAGAGTAAACAATTACTGCAAGTCAATGTGGATATTTTGTGTTGGTGTTCTCCACGCATGAAATTGGTTTAATCCTAACATGTGTTCAATGTTGGTTTTGGAAACAATGTATGTTCATATGAATGTGGGATTTCACTAGTTGTGATATGATGAATGAGACAACAGTAATTAGTAATCATTGGATATGGTATTGGGATGAGGTAACACAGGTCTAGTGTGGCTCCCTCATCGGATATGGTATTGGGATGATATAACACAGGCCCAGTGTGGCTCCCTCATTGGATATGGTATTGGGATGAGGTAACGCAGGCTCGGTGTGGCTCCCTCATCAGATATGGTATTGGGATGAGGTAACGCAGGCTCGGTGTGGCTCCCTCATCAGATATGGTATTGTAATGAGGTACACAGGCCTAGTTTGGCTCCTTCATCGGATATGGTATTGGAATGAGGTACATAGGCCCGGTGTGGCTCCCTCATCGGATATGACATTGGAATGAGGTACATAGACCCGGCGTGATTCCCTCATTATAATTTGACATGAGATTGGTACTGGAGTGGTGTTGTATTTGGGTTGTACTTGCCAACCCCAGGGAGGGGGTACTCCATAGGAAGATTGTTAGGCTTTCTTCTAGTAAATCATGAGGTGGCAAAAACCGGACTTATTTCCTAATCTAATTTAAAGACTTGCTCTTTTTCATTTGGTTTGTGCATTGGAAAAATTGGTTTTGTATTGAAGATATTCTTTTGAATTGTGACATGAGGCATTGGTTCAAGTAACCGATGCGTAAGGTTTGTTTTACGTTACAAATCCTATTATGATACTTGAACAGTTTTTTATAGTCGATTGTTTCTTAGCATGATTGGATGGGATTTGAATGTTGATATTTGTTGTGATTTTACTGATATTGTGCTTTGGATTACTCTGACTTTATCGGCTCTTTATTTATGGCTTGGAATGGTTTAATTTTTATTTACATAAGGATGATCGCCTTATTATCATTATTTTGACAGAGTTTGACCGTATGGTGTTTGAGCATGCTATTTAATTATTTGGAAACTGCATAAATTATTTTTATCATGCATCGTGCTACTTACTAGGATGTTAGTCTCACGCATTCTTTGTTTTTAACGGTTTTATTTTCAGAATCTGCTGGTGAGCCGCGTAACGGGGCAGAGTGTTAAGGTGATCCAGAGTGTAGGCCGACAGATTTCTATTATCCGGGCTTGATCTAAACAAGGCTATTTTTGGTAGTTGTATATTCATTTTTGGAACTGTACAATTTGTATATATAGAGAGGGAGAGTTGAGAGATAGATTAACCCATTGATCATGTTTCTTTTAATGGTTAAGTTATTGTTTAGTGTATTTGATATCAATAAATGATGTGATATATAAATCTGTGATTATTAGGTATCAGAATCGTTACTCAACCTTGTAATTACAGACGTTATATAGCAGTTTTTAAAAAAAAAATTTAGGATCATATTATAACTGTCTTGGTTAGTTCTTATTGTATCTCATTGCTTTGGGCCCTAAATAGCACTCGGGAGCCAGTATGAACCCTACCGGGTGGACCTGGTTTCGGGGTGCTACACTAGTGATGACCAGAATCAAAGATTCACAATGTCATCACATCATTAGCTCAAAGTTCTAAGGTGAATGTTTTCACTTTCGCTTTCCGAAGTAACGACCTCGTTGCGCCAAGCTACACACATTCGGGTTCAACTTCCTATAGGTAATGGGTAGGCTGTGTAAAAAATTTAAAGTGCTCAAGAGTATTTGAAATAAAGGTGCATTCACAATGTCCTAGCCCCTTGCCACTCTTTTTTTCGTAGCCATGCATATATACATTCTCAAACCAAGGCAGATATAACATCATATTGACAATAAATAAACACAAGAAAACAAGATAATAAAAACACCTAAATATGCTCATGATTATTATATACCCAAAAAAAGTATCACACAAGCATGTTATCATATTGTGCAAAAACAATTAATCATGAAAAACATGCTTGAAAATCCAAAAACATCCATTAAATTCCCAGATTTCATGCTCATAATTTTCATGTTCAAAATATATCATCTATACCCAAATCAAAGCATGCCATTATAGAAATACAGCAACTAATCATATTGTACAAGAAGCATTTAACTAGGGAAAACATGCTTGAAAGCCCCAAAAAATCCACTAAATTCCTAGATTTCATGCTCATAATTTTCATGCTCAACACATAGCATTAAAACCCAAATTAAAGCATATTATCATAAAATACAGCAAAATCATGTAACAAGATAAGTTCCCCCTAAACATGTTTCTAGCCACAATCAAGCAACACATACATGCCCTATCTTCATGGGTCTTCTAATTATACAAATCAGATTTAAAATACATCAAACATGCCCAAATACAATAAACAAAATAGCAAGCATTCAAAATAAAAACAAAACATGAACAATTACACAAAACATGGCTTGAATCCACTAATCCCCAGTGGAGTCGCTAGTTGTAAGACATGGAAAAAATCAATTCAATGACTTCTTGATCATCACACGGGCTTAATAAATATCATGGAGTCACCACCATTCCTTTTTAGGGTGTGAATGGACACCAAAATCACAAATAAAATAAATAATAAAAAAGCAAAATTAGAGTAAAAATAACTCTAATAAAAAATAAACCAGAGAGGGTAAGGAAATTAGATTATGAATAGGGGAAGGTGTTAGGCACCCCTATTCATCCACACAAGGTGGTTGCCAAGTATTATTCATGTTTTGAAAAAGGCTTGCTAATAAAAATCAAATCAACAGTAAAAGAAAAAAAAGAATAAAAAATGTATGGCTTTTTCCATATGAATGATCCAATAAATTCTGGATCCTTCTTATGAATACACCATTTTTTTGGGCTTCATGTTGACTAAAATCAAGTCAAAGAAAACAAACTTGGATTAAAAACATCAAAAAGGGGAAGTTTAGACCATAGGATCTTCTCAGAAAGATTAAAATCCCTTTAAAATTGCCTTATGATGTTGAAAAATTAATCTGAACAATTCTAGGGTACAAATTTAGTCCAAATCTCTCATTAATTAAGAGATCTAAACCAGATACACCCATGTTGATAAAAACATCAAAAAGGGAGAGTTTAGACCATAGGATCCTCTCTTAAAAATTAAAATAATTCAAAAAATCACCTCATGAAACCCGAGAGGTTACTTTAAGGCTTATGATTTCAGATCTACCATATTGACCATGATAGACTCAAAATCTTAGCCTAATAATAAGAAAACATCAAAAAAGAGAAAATAATGTAAAAACAAAACTTTAGGAGGAATAAGATCTAATGCTATGAATAGCATAGACCCATAGTATTCTTCCATATTTCAACAATAAACAATCATATATCCTAAACAAAATATTAAAAATAAATAAATCAAAGATTACAACACATAGGGGCCTATCCTACAGATCCATTCATGTCCTCCTTTCCCTTACAACTCTCTTCACGTTTTACGGCTAGAGAAGATACTTGAGATACTTGGATTTAGGTTTGGGGTTACTGTAGCGCCCCAGATCCGGGTCTGCCCTATCACGGCACCAACCCGTACTCGAGACCTACATATGGGCCCAATAGAACCGGATTAACATAATTAATCCTGAGCAATTACAAAGTAATCATCAGAGTGCATGACTAAAGAAGCATGGAATAAAAATTTCCATCTAATCAAAATATCATCTGTACTATAATCTCCAAAACATGATATATATATGTGAACAAAATACAACTAAGGCAACTAACCATTCACAATGATCTCTCCAAAATATACAGACATGTACAAAAGATATCTCCCAAGAGTATAAGTCCAAAAATGATATTACATCCCATATACAATCCCCAAGGCAAAATACAACATCATAAAAGAATCCTACTGTGGGTAGTAGTAGCCCTCAAGCCTGTAATCAAGCTCACCCTCAATAACTGCCCCGGTACGCGGCTCACCAAGCGGATCTGAAAACAAATCCGGTAAAACAAAACACGCGTGAGACTTAAAGTCTCAGTAAGCAGCAAACATGCATGCAGAGAAACAATTTATGCAATTTTGTAACATCATGATAATATTCACAAGTATAGGATACCAAATATAAACCAAAACATCTCAAACAGATATAAAGTGTAATTCCAAGTCAAATATCTCAATCGGGTAATTCATGAAATCAAATCAACCATTCCAAGTCAAATGTCTCAATTGAGTAATTGATGAAGCCAAATCAACAATTCCAAGTCAAATGCCCAAATCCGATTAATGATCGCTATCCAAGATTAAGGCCAAACGGAGTATTTCAACACTGCCGACGAATCAAGGCCCAGTGGAGTACTTCTACACTGCTGACGAAATCAAGGCCAAGTGGAGTACTTCTACACCGCCGACGCATCAAAGCCAAGTGGAATACTTCTTCACTGCCCGATGAATCAAGGCCTAGTGGAGTACTTCTACGCTGCCCGATGAATCAAGGCTGAACGGAGTACTTCTACACTGCCTCAATTCATGAAATCCAAAGTCAATCAAAACAAACATCGTAAAACCCTCAAAACACATTTTGGATGAGTGGAGTAGTCTTATAATTCTCAAATAAGTCATCCTACCAAAAATCAATGGATTCCGAGACAAAAAGTTTTGGACCTAAAAAATATTCTAAGTCTGGATAAAAACGTTGACTTTTCGGTGTAGAATTTTTCTAGATAGATCTACAAGGAATTTCGGGCTCAAATTCTGGTTGTGGTCTATTGGAGAGTAAAGGAATCTTCTAGAATTTTCTGGGCTTCTGAATCACTCGTTTGGGTATCAAACTCAAAAAGTGGCCTTTTTTGAAAATCGGGAAAACTGGAAATTTAGGCATGAACTGGAAAGTTGACTTTTTATTGGTTGGGAATTGAGTATTGGGAGTATTTTTATTGGTTCCAAATGGGGGGTAAAACCTTATTTACATGTAAAGACTTAAGTAAATGGAACAATAAATACATAGGACATTTACTTAAATGTCTTTCATGGTAATAATGGGCGATGTGTGGGACGCCTGGGCTATTTGGGAAAGACTTGGTGAACAAAAGGGGTGGAGAACTCAAACAAAACATACGCTTAACGTTCGGGCGTTGAGATTCAAAGTTCAGGCGTTGAGGTTAAAACAAAGGCAGCGCACGCGCGCTGAGGGTTGACGTTCGCGCGTTTGCGCGCTAAGGCAATGGACGTGCGCGCGTTGAGGTTTAGAGTGCGCGCACTAAGGCTCTGGATTAATCGCCCAGGTTAATCCTGAGCCGCGATTTAAAATAACAGAGACTAGTTTTTAAGGGTTTGGCTCAGGATTAATCGCCAACTTTCAGGATTAATCGCCAGGTCGGGATTTTGAAATATTTTGACTACTTTCAACACAAAACTCATAGAAATCATTTCCAACACTTCCAATATGCTTTAAAACACTTTCCAAAACAAAGATTCGTCCCAAATCCACATGAACACAAATCTAGCACATGAAATCTCATTCAAAACACAAATCTCAAACCCTAATCTGAAATATAATCAATAGAGCTGGGAATCCATGGCAAATCAATAGAAAACTAAACAAGATTTATCATACAACTAAACCCTACGAATTTTAGCAATAAAACCAACATGCAAGATCATTTCATCGAATCAACCAAACCCTATAGAGAGAATACGAATTTTAGTAATACATTTTGTTTGAAGGGTTTGCTACTTACATGTTAATGGAGAAGCAACCTTCTCTTCAAGCTCTTATCTCCTTCTTCTTCTTCCTCTTGAAGCTTTCAAGCGAGCTCCCACACTTTCCCTCTTGTTTTATACGATCAAGACAAGAGAAATGGGTTTGCAAACACTTAATTAGAAATTAGGGCATCCTTTTACATGCCCAAGTTTTGGGTCTTTCAAATCTGCCCCCAAACCAAGCTTTTATTCAACTAAAACCCTAGGGTGTACCTAAGGCATACCAGGGGTACCTTAGTGTTATTCGAGTGGGGTACCTTGGTATTAAGTGGGGTACCTTAGTCTTAAGTGGGGTGTTTGCCTTAGCCACTTCAAAAGGCATGCTTTAGGAATACTTGGGAGGTGTACCTCAGTTATATTGAGGAGAGTACTTAACTATAGAAGGAGTGTACCTTAGTTATATGAGGGGGTGTACCTTAGCTATATAAGGGGTTATACCTTAGTCAAAACAATGGGGGGTTACCTTACTTATATAGGGGTTACTTTAGTTAGACAAAGGGGGTACTTTGGCTATATAGGGGGTGTACCCTAGGTGAAACAGTGGGGGTACCTTACTTATATGAGAGGAGTACCTCTAGGAAATACAAGGGGTGTACCCTAGGTAATATAGGGGATGTACTTTAGGTATGTTGGAGGTACTTTAGTTATATAAAGGGGGTACCTTAGCTGTATAAGGGAATGTACCTTAGATAAACAAGGGGGTATTTTAAGTAAAACAGTAGGGTACCTTAGTTAAAATAAAGGGATACCATAGGCAATTCAAGTGAGTTACCTTAGGTATAATTAGGGGGTACTTTAGGTATTCGAATGGGGTACCTTGGGCAAAACAGTGGGGTACCTTAACCAATATGGGTGAGGTGCCTTAGGTAATATAAGGGGGTACTTTAGGTATACATGTGGGATACCTTAGGCAAACACAAGAGGATACCTTAGGTAAACACAAGGGTACCTTAGGCAAGCACAAGAGGATACCTTAGGTAAACACAGGGGTACCTTAGGCAATTAAAGTAGGGTACCTTAGGTGAAACAGTGAGATACCTTGGGTGTACTTTGGGTATACAGTGAGAGTACCTTGGGTAATACTTAGGTGTACTTTGGGCATACAATGGGGGTACCTTAGGGATACAAGTGGGGTACCTTAGGTATAATTGGGGGGTACTTTAAGCAACACTTGTGTGGTACCTTGGGTAATACATGGTGTACTTTAGGTATACTTTGGTGATACCTTGGGCAATACTTGGGTGTTCCTTGAGTATAGAAGTGGGGTACCTGGGGTATACTTGAGAGGTTATTTGGGTATTCTTGGGAGATACTCAAGGTACACTTGAGAGGTACCTTAAGCATTCTTAAGAGTTACTTTGAGTATTTTTAGGGGATAATTTGGGTACACTTGGAAGGTACCTTGGGTACTCTTAGGAGTTACTTTAAGTATTCTTGGGAGTATTTTGGGGTATACATGGGTATACACTAGTGTTATCCGGGAGGGTACCTAGGGTAAACTTTGGGGTACCTTGGGTATACTTGGGAATTACTCTAGGTACACATAAGTCTAATTTTTCAGAATTTGATTTCTAATTCATTTAAGCTAATTGGAGAGTATCTTAGACAATTGGAATTGAGAAATAACATTAATTAAACTTACCTTAATAACCTTCATAAAGTTCAATTGATTTAAGAATAATCGACATTTATCTCATCTTCATAACACAAATACTTAATTAGTCTAATAATCACACTTTAGATAATTAATCTTAATAATTAAGATATAATCCGGGTCGGGGTTTTACAGTTACAATCACATACAGGCCTTATTCTACAAGAAAATAAAAGAAAAGAAGCTTACTTGGATTGCAGAAAGCAGAGAAACAGAGGTTCCCTTCTTCACTTGGAGCTCCTCAATCTCCAACTTCTGCCATTTGCTAAAGGAGAGGACCTCTATTTATAGGAAAACTCAAGGGCATGGGTGGTCCCAAGGGTATCCCAAAATAAGGTTCTAGAATGTTCCAACTAAGTTTTAAAACTTGAGTTGGGGTAAATTTGAGAACCAAAAGGGGGTAAAACGGGGAAGACGCACCTCATAGAGAGAGAGGTAAAAATAGGAAATATGGCTAAAAAATCGAACAATTGAAAGATCACTGAAATTATGCATGACCGCATTTGAATTGCGGTCATGCCTTGACCGCATTTCAAATGCGGTCATGCATTGCCCACATTTCAAATACGGTCATGCCTTGCCCCACATTTCAAATGCGGTCATGCCTTGACCGCATACCATATACGGACAAGACCAAAAAAGGCCTGTCTACACAGATTCTGCATAGCCTTGACCCTTACCTGCACAAGTAATACTTATTTACATGTAATACCATTTAAGTAAATGTCCTTGTATTTTTTAATCTCCATTTACCTAAGATATTACATGTAAATAAGCAAACATCCCCCCCCCCCCCCCCCCCATTTGAATCCATTAAAAATAGTTTCAGACCCAAATTCCAAGTGAATAAAAAGTCAACTTTCCAGTTTAAGGCTAAATTCTGGTTTTTCAGGTCCAGTAAAAAGATTCAACATGTTAATACCAAGGTATTTGTCAAGATTTAAAGGTTTAAAAAATTCATTTATGCAATAACATTGCTAAAAACTTGATTATCGGGAAAAATTATCTTGAAATCTTGCCTTAAAAAATATTTCATTTTTGGGGGTCAAAAGTTAACAAAATTCTACCGAAAAAAGTTTGACTTTGCACAAAAGATTGAATTTGGGCCTTTTCCTTTAGGGCTTTGGATTCAAATGGGTTAAGGATCTCAAACCCAATGCTAAGAATTGAAAATTCCAATAAAATATCTCTCCTTCAAGATTTATCAAAAATCGTGCAATTTTGTGGTTTCTACACATGGTTAATATTTTATGTGGCATGCTGAAACAGAGACTCCATCATGAAAGGAGTCATCAATATTATATGTTGGTGCTGATAATGATGGTGGAGATGGTGGTGGTGGAGGTATTGGTGGTAGTAATGGTGCTGGTGGTGGTGGTAGCAATGGTTGTAGTAGGGGTAAATGAAGACATGAGTGATTTATTAATCAAACAAGAAGATACAAAAGTCAATCAAGAAAATTAGAAAATGATTCTCTATTTTTTTAAGAGCTAAAAGTTTATCCTTCTACAATCATAGTCGTTTCTAGATTGCTTTTTTCTAAAAAGAATTTGAAAATTGTGCTTAAAAAAGTGAGATTATAGGGGTTTTGTTTTCTTAGTATGGATAGAACACAACTTATGCAAGTTTGACTTATAGTATCCCTTACCAGCCTCAAGTGGATGGAATTTTTACTATCAATCCACCTTGAACACATCAACTTCGAAGACAATCCAAAAAAAGGAAAAAAGAGAAGGCAATGTGATTTTGACAAGGCTGAACCAAGTCAATAGTAGTCATGTAAAAGGTGTAAGAAATGTTGCAAGTTGGGTCATTTATAATAAATGTATGTGCAAAGAATCTATGAAAAAACAGTAGATAGATTTAAAATCTTTCAATTAAAAACAAATATTTTTAAATAAAATTCAACTTGAATTTTCTGTAGCCAATATTTCATTCTTGTTTAATAGACCATGGAACATTGGACCTAAAATTTCCTATATGTAAAGTTAATCTTTGTCATTTGATTCATTGATTTATTTATTAGATGAAGATATATTAGACATTAGTTATTTAGATTATTTAGACCATTAAGCTCATCTTTGTTTATTAAATCCTTCCGTTCCCCGCCCCCTTTGATCATAGTAGACGACCATGCTTTGACTGAAATGGATCAAACCATATGAATGGATAATTGGAGTTTATTATAACCTTTCAAAACAACTAACAGAATCGTTGTCTTTTCCAAACATTGCTTCGTGAAGTAGGAAAAGAAAAGGTCTAAATTACAATTTTTTGAACTTTTAAAAGTCAAATTTAATGTGAAGAAAATAAGGTGTTAGAGAAGCAGAGGATTTGAATGGGAGACTAGTATTTGTTGGTGACTTAATCAGAAGAAACCAATGGAACTCTCATGCATGCTCACATATAAAATTTCTAATAAGAATTCAATCTATGAAGTCAATGGTAGCCCATTTTAATCTTGTAGGTGAAGAAGTAACCATGTATATCAAAGTACCCAACATATAAACTTAACAAGTAGAGTGGAGTATAGAGAAAGTATCAAAACTGTAAGGAACAAAAAGATACTTACAAGCTTAATTATATCAATATTGTGGACCATCCTAGCCATCATGTCTGTAACACCCCGAAACCGGGTTACGTAAAATAAACCGTAACTCGTTCCCAAGGAGTTAAATTTTCACACAGGATCGCTATCAGAGTGAAGGAAACATGAAATAACCAATATTATAATCAGAGTCAACTACAATTTTTCCCAACGCACCTGAAAATAGCATATACCTGTCGGTAACGTCCTCACCGAGATCTGAAAACAAAACAAAACAGTGAGATACGAATATCTCAGCAAGCAGCAATGCATGCACAAAATACAGTTATAATAGTTCTAAACCGTGCATAAGTTGTAATCAATTAAGTTTACGGTTAGCCTCGATTAATCCGACTAATCTTGACAATCATACTCGATAACAAAATCAGATTCGAGATAAAATATATATATGTTGGGACTCGTGAAGTTTGTCTATTTTGTGTGGCTAAACACTAGTGTTCCAAACAATCCAGTCGAAATACTGCAACAGCTCAAACAAACCAGTTAATTGCCCTCATGGCGGAAATACTCGTGTGACCTCACCCTTATGGTGGAAAGGGAGTTGCTGCAGCACTTCCCTCATAGAAGGCCTCTCCATCATGGAGGAAATGCACTAAGGAACCTAAACTTAATCCAAACAAAATGTACAAAATTCACTTATAACTCGACTGTGGATCCACACTAAGTCTCACCCTTATTACTTTGGCAAACTTATCAAATGATTTACTAATTTAGCATAAAGTCATGCTCAATGAAAACCAAGTCATTTATATATGGTAATACCAAATTCAGTTCCAAAGAAACACTAAAACCAACCAATAATAAAAGTTTACAGCAATGGTACATACAGTGAAAATATTTTTCACTTAAAACCAAAAATGATAACCAGCGAATATTCGAAGAAAACACCATCAATTTATATTCAGGTCATAATAGAAACCAACTAATTTCATTGGTATTAAAATCTGTCCCAGAAATTTCTGATACTCAACTCTTTATTAGCTTCAACAAAATTTCAGATTTGCTACTCCCTTTTCTAATTTGTTCTAATATTAATTACTTCCTATATTTTTACTGTTAAGAGAGTTCCCAAAAGTCACTAACAACTCTTGAACCTCATTTGATCCTTGATTAACTCAAATGAAATAATAAATCATGCTTGACACCATGATAACTAAGAAAGGACCACATGCTGCAGAAAACCAGCTCATACACTTGCTTCCATGTTTCATAACCTCTCAATCCCTTTTATTTATTTATCCAAAATAAATTACTAATAACACTTGAGAATCTAATGACCCTAGATTGAAAATGATGAGAGAACTTAAAACTCAACTAATTAGTCCGTTGCACCTAGTATGAAACAAGTGCAAACTTCTAATCATAGGAATTCAGATTTGTTAACTTCCTCTAGATGATCCCAATACTATTTACTCCATAAACTTTGTTATCAAACTAATTACCATGGGTTTCTAATAGTTCTACAATACTTCTCGAATTAATTAAGTGCAAGAACCAAAAAGACTTGACCCAAAAATTAAGTTTAGAACATCCGCTATGGAAGGACACCCCGGTGAGCCACTGGTGATTCCCTGTACATGTGGATAAGCGACAATCTCCATGTATTGATTCTGGTGCTGCATGCTGGTGGTACATGCCAACTCTAATGGGTACGTGTGCAATAAGTCAGTGACTACGGCTCTTATCTAAGCTGCGCTGCATGGGACTTGAGTATCATTAGTAGCATTGCTCCTAAGCCGCACGGTGGTATAGCAATTGCTTGAAAATCATCTCAAAATGTTTATCTATCTTTGTGAGTCCTATAATGACACTGAAATCACAAACACTTGTTATTATTATTGAAGACATGCTGGAGGCATGTGATTGAGATATTGATCGGATGTGAGTGTTTAGTGCATCCTAGCAAAGTATGAATTATGTTATTGATTTTGATATTGGATTCTTATAATATAACTTGCTGAAATTCATCTTTAGAACTGTTTATCATACTGTTTTGTATTTATGAATGATACGAATGATTATACGAGCCTGATTAGTCAATATTGCTTAATCGTGCATGAACTGTTACTTTCCTTATATTAACTGTTTAATCATGCATGTGTTGCCTACTGGGATATTCGTATCTCACCCTACTTTTATTTCATTTTTCAGCTGATACGCGAGAGGGGGATCCTAGTGATTTCCAGGGAGAGGTAGCTGAGTATACACCGGAGGATTACTTTTATCCGGATCTTGTTTGAGGTGGAGGATTGTTTAGACTTAGTCATTTTGATAGACTATTATTCATTTGGATTTGATGTACTAGAGAGATGAGAGAGATAGTAACCATTTTAATTTACCAGACTTTGACTTTAATGATTGATGATTAACTTTAATGTTTATTTGAGGATTTTAGACTACACTTCCGCACATACTTGTTTCCGCAATTCTGATAGTATAATAAAGTGAATGGATTTTTAATTCTTTAGTCTGGTATATTCTTGATGTATATTTGATATGGGCCAGTAACACCTCGGATTTGGTTGTTGAACTAAATTCGGGTTGTTACAGTAGCGAACCGGGTTCGGGTCGGGTGTCGGTTTGAACTGACCTAGGTTCGGGGCGTTACACAGAAGTTGGCATCCGACTGTAAGAACCTCATTTTTTCACTCCCAGAAGTGCCGGAAATGCAAACCCTAGATAGAAAGTCAAACCCTAAGGGGTGAAAAGTTGACTTTTTGATCAAGTGATAATTGACCACCTTGCTTTATCTCAATGGATAAAGAATCTCAACACGGTTCCAACGCAACTGAGTTTGCTGGAATCGGGGCCCGGATGAAGGATATACAGGCCGGTCAAACTTGATGGGGAGCAGAAATTGACTTTCTGCTAAACCCCAAAACAGATGCCTAAACTTGTCCCAATGGACAGGTCATCCTGACATGATTCCAACACAACTGAGTTTGCTCGAATTGGAGTCCCGGATAATAAGTTATGAGCAAAACAAGAAACCCTAAAAACTGCCCACGTGGCAAAAACAGCAGAAAAAGGTGTCTGGGGCAAATCCGTAAATAATCAGAACATTCAAAAATATCTAAGGGCATACTTGTAATTGCTTAAGGATGAATCTGTAAATGTCCAAAATATCTCAGGGATGAATCTATAAATATCAAAAGTCCTAAAATATCTCAGGGATGAATCTGTAATTAGAAAGGGATTAATTTGTGAATATCAAATTGATGAGAAAATAGCTCAGGGACCAATCTGCAATTTCCAAGAAAATCACCCCACATCTTTCTCTCCCTCTCTCTCCTCCATAACTCATCCCCCATTCCCCACCACATCTTTTTCTCTCTCTTTCTCTCCTTCATAAATCCATGTTCCCTATGCATCCCCCCATGCATCAAACACATCACCCCATACATCTCTCTCTTTCTCTTTCTCTCTCTCTCTCTCTCTCTCTCTCTCTCTCTCCCATGATGGTTGTCCCCCATGCATGCAT
The DNA here is from genome assembly GCA_947561395.2 of Buxus sempervirens. Taxonomy (NCBI): domain Eukaryota; kingdom Viridiplantae; phylum Streptophyta; class Magnoliopsida; order Buxales; family Buxaceae; genus Buxus; species Buxus sempervirens. Next base: position 15,983,410 of record OX387190.1, on the reverse strand, counting down.
GCATATCATATCACCACATGATAAAAACCCCAAGCCCCCATATGTATGGGGGGTTGAGCACACTTTGGTCTCCCACCATTTTTCTTCTCCAAGAGCTCCCACCTCTCCCAAGCTTTCCCATCTCTCCCATCTCCAAAAACCCTCCTCTCCTAACCTCTCTTCATTTCCTAGACCACCCAAAACCCCTTGGAGACCATCCTACCTCACTTCTCTCTTTTCCTTCTTCATCTTCACTCAAGGAGGAAGCTTCGGAGCTGTGGTTGCTGTTGGAGAGGGCTTGTACAGCCCTTGCCTTGTCTCAAGGAGGTGCCTACACACCACAAGAAGGCCTTGAAACTATCAGGTATTGTTCCTTGTCACCCTTTGTTTCACATATATAAGATTGAATGGGTTTCATGGAGTTGGAAAGTGCTTTGCCTCTAACTGTTAAAATCTGCCACCCCCTATAGTTCTTGTGTGTTTTTCTTCTCATTTGCATCACATGGAAGCCTCCAAAAGGTAGGGAGAGTTGCACGTACAACCCCATGGGAGAATGAGAGGTTTTCCCGTCCACTTTTAGGCCATTTAAATTACTGTTTTGGGTGTTTTGAGGGAGTGTGTTCCCTCTCAAGTGGTAATCTCATGTATCCTTGTATAATCCCCCTTCATCTTCCTTTCTTTAAGTGTCTTCTCTCAAGTTAAATGAATGAGTTAGATTAAGGTAAGCATGCTGAAAATCAACATAAAGTTCTCCCATCGAGCATCAATATTCAAGGCATGTATGCTTTCATCTCTAGACCATGTAGGCATCTTCATTCTTGCTGATTTTTTTTTTGTATGATCGATCATGATCTTTACCCCATTTCATTCACTGTTTTGGCTGTAGGAAATCAGCCCACTTGATTGTGAACATGCTCCACATGCTTGCACATGTTTGCATCTATAAGGGATACATCAAAATGCTTTGTGCACTACATCATCTAGTTGGGTTTTGTATGCATTAAAAATCTGTTTTCAAGTTCTTTAACCCAACAAACACCTGCACCCACGTCTAAGTAAGAAGCATGATTGAGCTCTTGTTTTGTTATTTCATTTGCACATGGCTTTGCATGAGATCCCCTCACCCTTGCATGTCACTTGGCCCTCTTTAGCACACTTAAATCCTATAATAGTGGCTGTATCTATATCCCTACAACAAGGTTTTTTATCCCTTGATAATATATGCATGACGTGCCCTCCTGTTCGATTATTTTGAGCATGTGCCCCCCACCATTTGTTGTGTTAATCCTTAAGCATGGTCCCCTTATCTCACTGATTACATGTAGCTGGAATGGAAGGAAGGGCAGCAAGCCCCATGCCCCCAATGCCTTCTTGCCTTGTTGAGCAACCAAAAAGGGAAACCAAAGGGGATGATCCCCATTACCTGAACCCGTGTGGGACATCTCAGAGGCCCACACAACTTGTAGAAGTCCCTAGGGAGCCCATAAGAACCACCCCAAGACCAAAACCTCGAAAAAAACCATTTGAGGGTGATCCGACAACTCAGGTCGGATCACCCATGGCCAGTTTGTATCCGACCATAATGGTCGGATAAATCAAAGTGAGTGTGTAGCTGACCATGAAGGTCGGCTACATGGCAGAAATGCCATTTTTGCATATTCTTTGATTCTTGTCGAATTTTTATAATGTTTTCAACAAAACCAAATGAACCAATAGGGTTTCCGGGTCACCCGGAAACCCAACATGGGACATGGACCATCGGTCCAACTAGGAACATTAGTGGGCCTTCCAAAGGGGCCCACCAAGCCCGACAAACTCACTTTTGCCAAATAAAGATAATCAAGTTGAATGAGTGGGCCACACCATCAGGGCCCAAGCCCAATTTTGAAGCATGTTGGTCTAGATTTAGGCATGGTTTAGCCAAGACCAAGGGCAAAGGGCCTACCAAAGCCCACTAACCAACCAAGTAAGGGTTCAAAACCCTAACTTCACAGAATTCGGGCTTCCAAGCCCAGATCTGGACCACAGGCCCCAAGCTCAATGTCCAGCCCATTTTGGCAAATCTAAGCAAGATAAGTTAAAATACTTGGTCACCACTGCGAGGCCCACCCAAGGGCCCGCAAAACAATGCAGGCACACTTTTTGCATGAAAATCACTTAAGTCTCTAATTTGAACAGTTAAGTAAAAATCTATATACTTAACCAAAGCCCGAAGGGCCTCCTAGGCTAGATAGAGGCCCACCAGAGGCATGCGGGCTCAACCAAGCCCGCCAAGCCGTGGGCCTTCCGACGGGGCCCACCCAATCAGACTAAGTTCACACTAATTAAACAAGGTAAAATTAATTAGAGGGGCCCACACCACTCAGGTGGTCCCGCCAGACTTAACCAAATGGCATACTGGATTAGGAATCGGGTGAGAAACCACAATAAGTTGACTCAAACCAGGGAACCCACGGACCCGTCATCCGATGGGGTGGTCTGGGGTGTCTACGGACTTCCCCAGACCGCAACCGAGACCTTTCTTAGAATCATGGTAAAATCCTAATTGAATTAGGAGAGCCTAAATTTGAATTGGGTTAGACCATATTAATATAATTGATAGGCTAACCTAACCCAAGTTCTTTATAGATTTAGGTATAATAGTAATTAGACAACTAAAACCTCACTATAAATACTAACTTTGAAACTAAAATTAGGATTTTTATTCTCTTGATTAGACTTTGGCATGTGGTGATTCTTGGAAGAAACCCTAGAGTATTGGGCGTGTGTTTCTATAAGAAGAAAGGGGAAGATTTGAGGAGCAAACTCAAAAGGAATTCAAGAGATCTTAGCAACTATAAAGGTTATACAGCATTGAGATACGTAGATCTATGGATTTCATGTTGTTTGTAGAACCCTAACCAAGGAATATATGCCTAAACCTATTTTTGAATAATTATGGATGCATGAGATGATGTAGAATAGTGATTTTGTAACGAATATGTGAAGAATCCATGATTTGTGTTGTGATTTATTGTTTAATAGCATGGTTGTGTGAAATTGTTGGAAAATTTGCATAATAGAGTGAAATTTCAATTCCATAGATTAATCTTTGTTCTTATTCATGGGCTTTGCTTAAAAAATGTTTAGAAACATGCTACTAAGTTGATTTGCATGAGTCGTTGATTGTTTGATTGGAATCTTGAAATTTGTGTATGAAACCTAAACTAGAAACTTTAGGATTTCTATGGTTAGATGATCAAATTATAATCTTGGTGAATTTGATGCATATGAATGGTTAGGAAATCAATATTGGATGCTTAGAAACATGTTAGAATCAATAGAATTGGACAAAATTAGTTTGGATTGCTTGAAAACCTAAAATCTGGAAATTTACGAACGGGCCCTTGATGTGCACTTGAGTGCTGCATTAGGTGCCTCGCCTGTGTTTTTATTTTCTTATTTTCAAAACCCGAGAGCAGTTTATGGTTAATCGAGCGACACTATGTATAATTGTTGAACGCATGATCCTACACATGAGCGTTGGTTAATTTTTCTTTAGACACCCAATATCAAGCTCGTGCCCAGGTCAAGCGCTAGGTTTCTGGGTTGAACTTTGATTTTAATTTGTTGGACGTACGATCTAAGCTTGATCGACAAAGCTAGCGTTAAGGTAAATTTTATAAAATAAGTTGAATGGTTGAGGTGCGCTCAAACGGAGCTCGAGTGGACCAACCCAGAATTTGTAATTTGTGTATTTTTTAGATGATTTGTTCAATTATGATGCTATCTATGCATTGATATCTAATAACGTGAGTATGACCTTCTAAACTGATTCCTGATCATTGAAACATCTTAAATTATATTTGACATGTCTATTGAAATAAATTGCTATGGTCGTTAATGAAACACCATATGTGAATTGCATTATGCATTAGCTAGGAATTATTTGTGTTTTATGCATAAGTCCAGCATGATATTGACACTGTTTTGGAACGGGTGAGGTGTGAGGGTCTGCCAACAGCCACCAAAAGTTCTTGTTCATATGTTTATATCCTTACATGTCGTAGTAAGAACTATCCATGGATTCCAATACCTAGCTTGTTAGAAGTGGCTACCAAGTGATGTAAGACTTTGAGGGGTAAATTTCTGAAAGGAATTGTTAGGTCTAGCAATTCCTAAGTGTTTTGTTGGCTTAATCTATGCCAAAGGGTAATTCAAATAAGTCTAGGATATATGTTTTAAAGAGTTTTAGAAGTTAAGAAAGAGTCTATTTTTAGTCTCAACGTTTGCAAGTCAAGAATTAACGTTTGTGCATCAGAGTTCTGCAAATCAATACATGCATAGAGAGATCAGCGTTTGCAAGCATTCTGCGAGCATCATAGAAGCTGTTTTCATGTTTTTGTTCAACACCTGAATAAACGCATGCATACGTTCGCACGTTGAACTATGTTGGATGAATTAAAGCTTCAAGGTTTGAACGTTAAGATTCAAAGTTCGCACATTACATGTATATGACTGAAGAGGTTTGAACGTTTAAATTCAAGGTTCGAGCGTTGAGAAAGAAGTTTCTATTTTCAAGAATTATTTTTCCTAATTTGATTATAATTTGAGTTCCACTCTATTAGAAACTCTTTGGCCTATATATATACATCCTTAGCCAGGTTTTTGTGAGACATTTCGAGAGATATAGAAACCCTATTCTTCCAAGATTGTTCTCTCATCTTTGAGCCAGCATTAGCTTTTCAATCCTTCTTCTATTAAGATAACCAAGGAGTTATTGGTTTTGAAGGTTGTACGTGGGAGTTCCTACATTTGCTTGAGTTAGTTCACTTTTCAAGATTCATAAAAGAAGATCTACGGAGTTTTGGAGTGCTGCGTGGTGCAGATCTGAAGAGTTCTTTAGTTGCTTGACAAAGTGTTGAGTTTTCTGAGTCTTGTGAGTGTGAGTCATATGAACCACTTTGTAAGCCTTTTTTATTATAGTGAATTGTTTAAGGTGGCACCTGTACTGCTCGAAAAGTTTTTTTCCAGTGAGCGTTCTCATAGAATTTTTCCTTCGTCACCAAATTGCTTGTCTTTACTTTAATTGTTTTTAACTATTTACTAGCAATTTGAGAGACTCAACTTGTCGTCAATAAATTATAAACTGACTTGTTGCATGTCTATTATTCTTGGACTTGTCTAGGATTAATAGATTTGAATTAATTTTGCAAGAAAATACCTATTCAACCCCTCTAGGTATATTGGAGTCTAAACTCCTGTTTTTTAGGCATCATAGGTTGAGACCGTGTTATTGTTAAGAGATGGACTTCACAAAGATGTTGTGGGCATCTTGGGATTTGGTCTCCATTCCACAAATAATGGCTCAACATAGTACTCTGATTGGTTGAAAGCCCGCAAAACTATGATGTACACGTGGAATACTTCAGATTACCAAAAAAAAAAAAAGAGGTGGAATCCTTGGTGTTTGTTATTTGGAATGTGTGTTGGACTGGAGATATCTTGACAATTTCACAATCATAACAATTATAAGGGGCAGGTGGGGATGACTCTTATAATTTGCAACTCTAAGATACTTCATGATGTTAAGATGAATATCTCTAGAAGTTATACAAGCATTTTCACTGCATTCATTACATGTATGATTGGTTGAGCTTGATTTTGTGTATTTTGGAGTGTTTCTTTCATATAGAGTTTTTTTAGGAAATCATATATATAGACCTCATATAAAAGTATTAGGGGTAAAGCATATGTTGTATCTTTACTTGTTCATTTACTTGCTTTGTATATGTGTTTACTTGATCATACTGTTTATTTGCTTATTGATATACTTATTTACTATGTTTCCTCTTGTTCGCATTATTGATATTATTATTTATTTTTGTTAGAGGTGTAATTCTATATTTGGAGTTCTGCATGGGACTTTATCAGTAGAATTGACACCTATTGGGCTTTGTACTCACCCCTACCATATTGTAGTTGTAGGTATATGCCAAAATCAGAGTAGCGCAACGGAATCATGGCATAGGGTGCAGGTTTTTACAATGGATGTGTTTTACATTATTATGGTCTATGTAGACGAGTGGTTGAGTTTGATGTAATCCTTGGATTGCACTTTTGGTTATTTGTAGTTAACTTTTTTAATTTAATGAATATATAATTGTTCTTATTCTCAAAATGTAATGATTCTACTTTGTTTTTAAATTTATTTACGTTTAAAATTCTAAGTGCACATGTATGTGAGTGAGTCTACTTGAGTTTATATTTTGGGGAGAATATAAATTGTAGTCACGTTCCAAATCCATAAATCCCCATAGCATTATTATTATATCTATTAAAGTATTCATTATTAATTATGAATTTTTATAAAGTTGAAATTGGGCCGTGAAAAAAAGAAAGGACAAAATTCATCAACTTATACTTGTTCTTAATTTTACTTTCTCCATTTAACCAAGATTATTTATATTATTAATTCTAAGTGTGCGCATGTGAAATCGCATGGTGGGGCACACGCGGGGCTGCGTGCCTCCTTTTGGGAAAATTGGGAAGGTTGGAGTCGCCACTGCCTGACGGGGTCCAGGTAGACACCTGGGCGCGTAGGTTTGTCTAGGAGGCTGGTCTGCGGCTTGAGATTTTGTGGTAGGGTCTCGGTTACGGTCCGGGGAAGTCCGTAGACACCCCGGTCTACCTCGTCGAATGACGGGTCCCACAGGTTTCCCTAGTTTGAGTCAACTTGATTCTAAACTCACCCAGTTCCTAAGCCAAAGCATGTATATTTGGTTAAGTCTTGGTGGGACCACATGTGTGGTGTAGGTTTCTTTAACTGATTTTATCTTTCTTGCTCAAATGATCTGGATCTGGAGTGTGGGCCTCGTTGGAAGGCCCACAGATACCAATTTAGGCTTTAGTGGAAGGCCAAGTCCCGTTTGGAGTTACGTTGGATAACCCCTTTTCGGTTTTGGTTGATTTGGTTGATTTTATTTAAGATTTGATCCAAAGAGTTTAAGATTTATGCTTGGTGGGCCCGGATGGTTTTGTGGGCCCATTGGGTGGGCCACACAGTGGTTACCAAGTGGTTTGATTTATCTTGATTTAATTGTGCCAAAGTGGGCTAGGCATGGGCTTCCAAGGAAGTTCTAGCAAGTATGTGGGCCCCTGTGTGGGCCCACAGTGGTATGGAGAAGAGGGGAAACCTCCTTCTCGGTCTCTTCATGCAAACTCATTCAATCATCAACATCTCAAACAAGTTGGACAAATTTCATGGAGCATAGAAACCATGCAAATCAGCAAGTGGAAATAGCATGCAAGTGTGTGGGTGCTCAAGTTCACATGCTTTATAAGGTGTTGATATGAGAGGGCCCATCAAGGAGAGGACCAACATGCCTTCTAACAGGGCATATATGGATTGAACTTGGGATATTAGGGGTAAGGGAACATGCTGGGACAGCAGACATTAAGGGAAAAAATGACATATTGAAGATGCCAACAGAAGCTAAGTGGCAGTGAGGAAAGGGGTCATGCATATAAGGTTCCATAAACTTAAGCATACATATTCCATGGACTTTAAAGCATGCTAAAATCAGATTTTAAAACACACTAGAACTAACCATCATGAAGATAAAAAAAAAAAGGTAAGTAAGAGAAGGGATAAAGGGGCTTATAAAGGGATACATTAGAGGAGATTCAAAGGGAACATGCTCCCTCACTTGAAAGGGATACTAACATAGTAAACTAGCACCTAGAGACTATTACAAATGTATAAGACATCCGCTCATCCTCCCCAAAGATCATACAAATGCTCCATCTTACCTTTGGAGGCTCTTAATATAGCATAAATGAAAGAAAAAGTGAGCAAAATACATGATAAAGGATACCTTTAAGCAAGGAGAGACAAACCATTTGCACATGATAAAAAAACTTTCATTTTCACATATGTGAGGTAAAAAGTGATGAGAAACATTACCTTGGGGGTTAGGGGTCCTGAAGTGGAGTGTGGAGACCTTCTTGAAGCACCAACAGTGGCCGGAGCACCACTTCATAACACCAACAGCAGCCTTGGTTCCTTCCTTGGGGGGAGATCCAGGAAGAAGGGAGAAGGGTCTTATGGGTTAAGAAGGCTTGAGACGGGAAGAAGGTGGTGATTCGGAGGTTCAAGTAATGGAGGGGGTCGAGAAGAAACAGTGAAAATCAACTAGCCCCTTGTCTACTATTTGGATTTTATATTTATAGAACACAGAGACAAAACCACACATGCAGTGTGGTTTGGTCGAAACCGCATTATATGTGCAGTTTGGTTGAAACCGCAGGGCATGTGGGATTCGGTAGCTTCTTTTCAGCATTAAATAGGGGACAAACTAGCACAGGCGCAGGCTGACGAAAAGTGGACCGCACTTACAGTGCGGTTACTTTTCGTCCACTGCTTGCTGTAATTGGCTCGCGCAAACGATGGCCGAAAAAATCGACCCCACTCTATATGCGGTCGCTTTCTTTCCTTTTTTTTGGTTTGAGTTGACGACTGAGGTGACTCAGCCGCCCACTCGGACGAATCAGACTCTTCTGATTTTTTATTATTCCTCCTTTCTTTTAATTAGTTTAGTTAAGACATTTTAAAGTTTGATTGATTTGCCCTTAGGACTGTTTTGCTCATATTTTTTCCATCCGGGCTCCGATTCCTACAAACTTAATTGCGTTGGAACCGTGTCAGGATTCTATACCCATTGGGATAGGGTATAGTAATTAATATTGGCTCAAGAAAAAAGTTATCTTTTGCTCCTTAGGGTTTAGACCTGTCTTTTAGGGTTTTGCTTTCGGCCTTTTTAGAGGGGTGCAAAAATGAGGTGCTTACACTAAGTTTAAAACTTTGTCACAAAAAGCTCATTTAGATAATTTAAAGATGAATTCAACCTTTTGATGGATAAAAATGTATTGATGTCCCATGCCCAATAGGGCGCTATTGCTCAATGCCTATCTTTTAAGTTTGATTTCACTTGTACTTTGATTATTGTATTGGCTTGTAACCAGCAATGACGTGAGGCCTTATCTATAAAAATTTGGGAAAAGGAGGCCTGAAGTCCTCATAACTTAAAAGTACAAGCCTAAAAGCATGAAGGCTATGCAAAGGAGGTTTTTTTCCATAATTTTCCCTAAAATCATTAATACCTAAGTTTATCACATGCATGTCACATGGTTAATGGAGTGTTTATTTTGTGATCATAAACATCACAGGCTTGGGAAGTGTGCCAAAAAATATTTACTTTTACTCTAATAGCCTTAGAAATCATTGTTAAAGTTTAATAATACAGGGGCGTAATTATCTTTTTAAAGGTAATCTCCTTCTTTTGTTTGTCCTTTTTTGAAGCCCTTTTCTTTTTTCTTCTATTTGTGTTATTGCACAAACACCCCTATTTCCGGTCATGAAATCAAAAAGGGAAACAAGCTTTTCAGATCTCCCTTGTCGAAGCTGGGTTCGTCGGTGAGATTTGGTGTGTCGCCTCATCAAGCTGGCTGTGTCACTGGATCTTCAGCATCTAGCACCAGTCAAGTTTTCCCGTGCAGCAGGACGATCTACCAAGGCCAAGGTGAGCCATCTACCACTCTTTCTAACATGGGAAATGATCATTTCATATCGTCCTCCAAAATCCATGATTGTTTGAGATAGCAATCACAAATTATAGTTCAGTTTGATTTGAGATGGCCCATCCTTCAATCTAATTTCATTGTTGTTTAATGTTTTCATTCAAAATAGAAACCCTTTTGGCTTCACTCTACCACTCATTGCCCAAGATGGTCTTCCATCAACTTTTATTTTCCAAAGAGAGATAAAGAGAAAATGTGAGGGAGAAAAAGATAAATGAAGAGAGAGAGAGAGAGAGAGAAGATGCGTTGATGACTTTTCTCTTCACGGAAGAGAGAAAAATTAGATTCTTGAGTTGCAGGGGTCTTCTTCTGTAAATTTGGAAAAGATTCAATCCATTTTGAAAGTTAGAAAGTTAAAGAACTTTTAGTATTTATGCTTTTTCCAACCTTAAATTCTCTTTTAATGCCTCCCCTATGGCTATTTTATTATCAAACCTTTTATTGTTCACTATTTTGATGCATTTGGTTTGTTGAGTATCCATAGTGAACATAAAAAATAATAAGTGTGTAAGCACCTCATTTTTGCATCCCTCTGAAAGCGAGAAATGAAAACCCTAAAAGACAGGTCAAACCCTAAGGAGTAGAAATTGACTTTTTGATCAAGCTTGAATTAACTATCATACCCTGTCCTAATGGATAGGAAATCCTGACATGGTTCCAACGCAACTGAGTTTGCCAGAATCAGAGTCCAGATGAAGAAGATATGAATAGAACAATCCTAAGGGCAAAACTGTAAATAATGGAGAAATCCTATCCACATGGAAAATGTGGCTTGCCACATTTTCCAAAAATGACAAATTAAAGGGCTAAAGGACAAAATAAAGATAAGACAAAGCATAAAAGAAAATATCTTGATTAAAATAATATTATTTCCTTAAAATATCTTAATTTAATTAATTAATTATATAAAAAAATTAGATTCTCTCATTTATGAGAGATCACGAATCAAATCTCACTCATTGTAGCCAAATAGGAGACATAAATTGAAAATCTAAAAATATTTGAAAATAACCGAAATTAAATTTCGAATATACACAAAATAATGTATAACCGAAATTAAATTCGATTCATAGATTTTTTTCCCAAATTCTTGTGTCAGATTGCTCAGTGCGAATCTCTAACAAAAATCATGTTGATTTGATATTAAAGTGACCGAAATTATATTTCAGTCGTGACAAAAAATAACATAACCAAACTAAGTTTTCGGTTATGATATTTTTGGCTACATAAGTTGAAACTCAGTTCATTTGCAGGGGTTTAGCAATTTTTACTCTCTCTAACTTCTCTCCCACATAAGCCCCTCTCTCCTACCCCTCTCCCTCACTCCCCAAGCCTCCTAACCTTTTCAAAACCCCTCCAAATCACTGCCAAACCTCTTCTTCTTCCACCTTAACTAAAAAGGAAACCCAAGAACACTTGGAGCTTGAAAAGGAGGAGCTCAACTACTGTCCACACTTTAAGGAGACTTAAAGCAACCCCCAAGAAGGTTTTTACACCCAAGGTAAGCCTTCTCTCCATCTTTTATTCAACAGATATGAGGATCCATGCAATTTGAGCATGTTAAGGGTAAAAGTTCATTCTTAGGATATGTTTATAGTCTTTCCTCATCTTCCTCCTTCCTTTTACTCTATTTTTGTCTTTAAAAGGACTCTCCCATGGTAAGGGGAGAAGGTTAGGTTAGATGGGAGGTATTGAGAGATCCTATAATGGCAAAACCACATAAGAGTCTCATGTTAATGCACTTTCATGTTTCTTTTTATTTAATAAAGGGAGAGCATGTTCTCCTTCCCTTTTTTCATATCCTATGTACCCTTTTAAATACCCCATCTCCCTTGTCTTTACTTTTCATTTTACATATGCATGTGCTTATTTGTTAGTAGCATAAGGATAAAAGCATGAGTTGGTGCTTACAAGTTCATACAAAGCATGATCTTCATATATAGGGTAGGAAACTTAAAGTCTATTTGTCTCTTGATGGTTAAATGTATTTTCATGCCTTCTTTTATTGCCCATGCACACACACACACATTAAACCAAGGCATATTAGTCCTTTTCTTTGTTTTTGTTTCAATGATCATCTTCATGCACACTCCATGTTGAATACTCAATCACATAGCTTTCCATCATGTTTAGAGTATTAAATATTTCACTTTAAATATTTTGTTCTGCTTGCTTTGTGTGGGCATGGACATAGTTTGGCCGGATTGGACCATGGCTAGGCTTATCAAGTCCCCTTCCTTTCCTTTCTTGTGGAAGAGGAGAGGACAGTCATGAGCACTAGCATTGGGACATCCTTGGTCTTATGCAAGTATATGAGTTCTAGCTCATAGGTGAGGGTGTAAGGCCCCTAGCCTTATCCCCACCTTTCTTTGGTTTTAAAACCCACTAATTAGCATAATTAGATCACACACCCCATTTGCAAGCCACTGTGAGCCCACAAAGGGGCCCACACATCTCCTAGTCATCCCAAGAGATCAGAAAACCAAACCCCATGACCAAAATTCCACCTTTGAAATTACAGTGTTTGACTGAAATCTCAGATTGGTCAAACACTGTATTGTTTGTAACCGAAAAACATTTCGGCTACACTATATATACAACATGACCGGATTCCAATTTTGGTCACACAGTATATACCGCGTAACCAAAATTTATTTTCGGTCACCCACAAATTCAAGGTTGACAAAAATGTGTTTTCGGTCAACCCAGAAAAATTACAGAAATGCAGTTAGCTCTTTATTTGTTTCTTAACCCTTTTTAATTAAACTAAGCTAATCCAATAGGGTTTTAGGGTCATCCGACAACCCAAAATGGGCCTTGGGCCTTGTGGGCTCAAATTGGACACCAATGGGCTTTCCAACGGGGCCCACCCATTCCAACTCACTCACTTTGATTAATTAACCAAGGATTTAACTTAATAAAAGGGCCATACCCTCCGAGGCCCAATAAAAACCCAATTTGAAGCACGCTTGGATAATTTTAGATGGTTTGGCCGTGGCTTTGGGCCACCGGGCCCCATCTTTTTAAGAGAACTTGCTTACCAAAATGGGAGGGGATACATATTCCTTACCCACAAAAGACTTGGGGTTTCTCAAATCCAAGCTTAGGAGATGGGCCCTGAGCCCATCCCTAGCTCATTTGGAATCAAATTAAAACTAAGATAATAAAGTTAAAGGGAACCATTAAGGGGCCCACCTAAAGGGCCCACAAACCATTTAAGCTGAATAAAATGCATAAAACTTAATTCTTTTCCCTTTTTAAACTTTAATCTAATAATTTATAATTAATCAAAATTAACCAAACCTTAAAGGGTACTTCTAGGTTTAGACTAAGCCCAAGAATGGGACACATACGCTATCCCTTAGCCCATCTTGGATTCTGCGGGTCTTCCAACGGGGCCTCCCCAATCTGACTAAGATCACTTAAAAAAAGAAGATAAAAACAATAAGGGGACCTACACTACTCATGTGGTCCCCACATTGATCTAATTAAATGAGTGCATATTTGTTTAGGATGGGTGAGGTAGAATGAGTTGACTTATAACTAGGATGGCCCATGGGACCCGTCACCCGACAGCGGATCGGGGTGTCTAAGAACTTCCCCAGAACGTAGCCGAGAACTTAACTCGAATCTCAAGCCGCAGACCACCTAATAGACAAACACTAGGCACCCAGGTGTCTGCTTGTACCCCATTAGGTAGTGATAACTTCCCATTTCCCCATTTCCTTTTCCCGATCTTGAGAGCATGCAATTCTTCATGCTTTCACTGGATAACACGTCAGGAACCAAAAATCCCTAAAGGAGGCACGCACATTCGTGCACCTCCCAGAGATTACAGTGTGCGGGCCGTGGATCCATGCACGCACAAATTGAACTACATTTCCCTTTTCTTTATTCTTCTATGCAATTGCAATTTTTTTTTGGTGCTCAGCATGTCCAAGTTGTTTCGATATCCAATGGAGGGATTGCAAATGACATCATTGCTCTATGTCCACAAAGGAATCCAAGATGTTATATAACTTGGATTAAGAGTGCAATATGTATATGGTATATTAATTCATAAAAAAGGTATTCCCATACCCAAGAATCATAAACTCAAAAAAAAAAAAATTACTAAAGTTGAGAGACAAAAAGACCAACAATCAATACTATATATAAGCCGATGCAAGGCATTTTGTGCTCAAATATCATTACAATAGCTTTTACTTCTATATTGACTTTTATATAATATATTATAAACTTTAGAAGCATTATAAATTTGTATGAACAAGTAGCTCTAATTATAATTTAGGGATAATTACACTTAGACCTCATGAGGTTTGTCACTTACGCACATAGACCCCTTGACATTTGAAAAATAGCAACGAATTCCCTTGACATTTATACAAATGGTCACAAAGCCCCCTTTTGTTAGTTCAAGAATATTAAAAAGACCAAACTAATGCTTGAGATTAAATTTATTTAAAAGCTAATGTAATCCCAAAAATAATTTAGGGATGATTACACTTAGACCCTCTTTTGTCACTTATGCACATAGACCCCCTGACATTTGGAAAATAGAAATAACCTCCCTTGACTTTGCACAAATGGTCACAAAGCCCCCTTCTAAAGATTTTAGACCAAAAATAACCTTTATGTTTGAACAAAATATCTTACCTTATATGTTAAATTACAAAATTATTATTATTTGTAGATTTATAAGGAAACTTTTGGAGAATGCTCCCTAGTGAAAGTTGGAATTTTGTTTTTATTAAGATTTATTTAGTGGTATTAACTCTTTAAATTTAGTTTGATATTTTTGGGATTACATTGGCTTCTAAATAAATTTAATCTCAAGGGTTAGTTTGGTCTTTTAAATATTCTTGAACTAACAAAAGGGGGCTTTGTGACCATTTGTGTAAATGTCAAGGGAGGCCATTGCTATTTTTCAAATGTCAGGGGATTTATGTGCATAAGTGACAAACCTGAGGGGGTCTAAGTGTAATTATCCCAAATATTAAACTAAATTTAAAGAGTTAATACAACTAAATAAGTTTTAATAAAAAAAAAAATTCCAACTTTCACAACTAAGCATTCTCCAAAAGTTTCTTTATAAATTTACAAATAATAGCAACTTTATAATTTAGCATATAAGGTAAGGTATTTTATTCAAACATAAAGGTTATTTTCAGTATAAAATCTTTAGAAGGGGGTTTTGTGACTATTTGTGCAAATGTCAAGGGAGGTTATTACTATTTTTCAAATGTCAAGGGGTTTATGTGCATAAGTGACAACCATCAGGGGGTTTAAGTGTAATTATCCCTATAATTTATTTCTTCCTATTTAAACAAGTAAATTTAATTACAATTTCTAGCATTTCAGATGAGAAGCACGTGCACTTCGTGTGCCTTTACGCTAGTTATTGTAGTTGAGGACATGGTTTACCGGTCCGGATTGGGATTGCCATGTGTCGGTCCGATATTCCGGTCAGGGACATGGAAATTTGAGAGAGAATTCAGGCGGTCCAACACATGGACAACTCCAGTTAAACTTATGTTTTTTTATGAGGAGAAATGCATGTGTTTTCTGGTTAAGCCTGCAAGCATCAGGCTAGCTTGACTGTTCAAGCTTAGCCTGCAAGCATCACCTCACGTCAATCATCTAAAAAAAAGGGAAAAAGAGGGAAGGGGGAGAGAGGGGAAGGAGTCCCCCTCCGGTCTTTGGTCTTCTTCAATTAATTTTCGACAGGGCTCGAAGAGAGAAGACTTAGAAGAGAGAGAAGGACTGAGGGAGGGGCTTCTCCAATGAATTTCCAACAGGAGCTTTTTCTCCCCTTTGGTCGGAATGTTGCTTGGTTGCCGTCGTCTCAGGTGAGCACGAGAGATCTTAGTCTATGGTTTTCGGAGGGAGAAGAAGGTAGAGAAGAGAGAGAGAAGGACTAAGGTTGTGTTTGGAGCCTTGGATTTGGGGAGAAAAGAAAAGAAAGCTAAAAAGGAAAAGAAAAGAAGAGAAAAGAAAAGAAAAATACTGATTTTCTTTTCTTTTCCAATGTTTGGATGAGATGAGAAATGAGAAGAATAAAAAAATATATTTTAGTAAGATGATGGGTTAGGGTAGTGGGCAAGTGAGACTGGGCGGGTGCTGGTAGGGTTAGTGGGATAACAGTGACGACGGCGGTGATGATAGTGGTGGGTGGCGGTGGGTGTTGGTGGGTAGTGGTGGCGGCTAGTGTGGGTGGTGGTGGTGGCAAATGATGGTGGTGGTGGTGGCTGGTGGTGGTTGGTGGTGGTTGGTGGTGGTGGCAGGCGATGGTGGGTGGTGGTGGTGGTGGATGGTGTTAGTGGTGGGCTGGGTGGGTGGTGTGAATAGTGACAAATGATGATGAATTTTCTTTTCTTTCAAAATTCCTACCTTTTTGGAGAGAAAATTTTTTACATTGAAAAGAAAGAGGGAGAGAAAATTTGAAGAGAAAATCTCGTTTTCCTTCATTTTAACCAAACAAGAGAAATCTTTTCTTTTCTCCCCAAATCCAGGGTTCCAAACATAGCTTGAGGGAGGGGGATTGCTGCTAGCTCGCCGCTCACCGGTAGTATTGAGGGTGCGAGATGAGAGAGATAGAGGGGGAGCTATAGAAGAGAGATAGAGAAGGACTGACGTGACGATTGAGGGAGACTTTTATACTATATATTAAATTGCTTCGGGCTGATATGGCAGCCTTGGGCAGCTTCGGGTGTCTGAACTTCTAATCATTTTTTCTTCTTTTCTCCATCTCACGAACCATTCATTTTTTCTTCTTTTCGTGAATATGGCAGTTGCGTTTTCTACTGCCTTGCTCTTTGTCTAGTCATCTTCTTCGTCTTCCTCAAACCTTCCAGTCTCTTCTTCGCTGCAAGTTCCATCGCTCAGTGATTGTCTTGTTCTGTCTGAGTAGTGTTTGGTTCTCTGTTTGGTTCTCTGATATTCTGCCTTCTTTTGGTAGTTCTATGGTTCTTCTATGTGGTGGTTTTCAGCTCATTCATTTGTTTCTATATCTGGCATTCGTCTGTTCAGGGATTCATCTGTTGGGTGATTCTTGCTTCTCTTTGCGGTATTTTCTTCTTCATTGCTACATCTAGGGTTTCTTCTGTTTGGGGATTCTTCTGTTGGGTGGTAATTTTCATTCTCCATGAAGTTACTGTATTGGAACTTGTTGGGAAAATGTCTTTTCCCATGTGATAATTGAATGACAAAGGTTCATGGAGTCTAATAAAATTTCTGTTAAGTGTTAAAAGTGATGACATGTGTTGAATGAATCATGAGTTGAGTCAATGAAGTTTGTTTAAGTTGGTGGCTTTAGTTTGCTTCCAGCAGGTTTAAGTGTAACTTGGTATAGCTACAGACCTAACAGAAATCTCAGGTGAATACGAGAATCTGTTAGGTTCTATTAGTTAGTTACAAAGGTTGTTGAGGTTGTTGGGCTGGTAGTTTTCAAGATGGTTGGACCCCTGATTTAAAAGGGGAACTGAAGGATTCTAGAAGCAGATCTTTTGGAGTCCAGAGGTAGCTTGGTGAAGAGTGCAGCTGGAGAAAGATCAGAGATGTTGAGGTTGCTGTAGAATTCTGGAAAACTGGGAAAGTTTTTAGAACAAGAACATTCCAGATCTTTGTATGATTGGAATGGGCAATCTCATTGATCTCATCATGTTCGTGTGAAGTCTTGAAACTGCTGGAGAAGATGAAGATCAAGTTGTTGCAGACAAAGGTTGTAGAATCAACTGTGTGAGTGAATCCTTATATTTGTATAAGATCACTGTATGTCTGAACATTTTGTAAAGAACATTTGCTAGTAATACATTGTTTTCAGGCGTGGTCTTACTCAACAAGACCCGAGGTTTTACCTAGACTATTGTCTAGGGTTTCCTCGTAAAAATTACGTGTCTCTTTACTATTGTTTTGTCATTTAGTATTGTAATCTCTTCTTGTTTAGAATCCTAGAGAACAGGGACCTGAGATTTTGAAATCTCAATTGGTATCAGAGCCACCCACTCAAATCTGTTTAAGAGTGTGATCTTGGTTCTCTAATGGACTATAACAAAGAAGGGGCATCTTCCTCTAGGCCTCCTCTATTTGATGGATCGAATTATGCCTATTGGAAGGCAAGAATGCGAGCCTATCTGAAATCTTTAGATGAAAGAATCTGGTTATCTGTCTTGAATGGATATGAAGCACCCACAGAAAATATTCAAGGTGTTCTTGTTCCAAAGGCTTATGATAGGTGGAGTAAAGGAGAGTTTGACAACTGTAGCTGGAATAATAAGGCTATTAATGCCTTATTTAGTGCTGTTACTATTGAGGAATTCAGAAGAATCTCAACCCGTGAAATTGCTAAAGAGGCTTGGGATATTTTAGAGGTTACTCATGAAGGTACAGCTACTGTTAAATTGTCCCGGTTGCAACGTTTAACCACTGCCTTTGAAACAATTCAGATGGACGAAGAAGAAACCTCCGACCAATTCTATTCAAGGTTAAGTGATATAGTTAACACTAGCTTCAATCTAGGAGAGAAGATTCCCACATCCAAGGTTGTAAGGAAAATTCTGAGATCTCTACCTGAGAGATTTCAACCCAAGGTTACAGCAATAGAAGAGGCTAAGGATGTTGATGCAATGAAAGTAGAAGAGTTGGTGGGCTCTCTACAAACATTTGAAGCTAATCTGGAAATTTCCAGGAAGCAAAAGGGGGTTGCTCTTAAGAGTATAAAGGATGATAAAGATACAGATTCAGATGATGATCTTGAAGAGTTGGTCTCACTTGCTAAAAAGTTCAGAAGTCTTTTCAAGAAGAAGCAATCAACAAACTCATTTGTGAAGCCAAAAGATTTCAGATTTGATAAGAAGAACAGTGAAACAAAGACAAAAAGTAAGAAAAAACTGAAGGGAATCCAATGCTATGAATGCCAAGGCTTTGGCCATATTGCTGCTGAATGTCCTAATAGAGTATCCAAGAAGAAAAATGCATTAAAAGTAACTTGGAATGACAGTGATGAAGAGGAAAGTTCTGATTCTGGAACAGAGGAAAATCAAGAGAAACTCATGGCTTTTGTTGTTACTAACAATTCAGACAATGAGTCTCCAAGTGAATGTAGTGAAGATGAAGATTCAGAAGAGAATGGTGATCTTCAAGAAGCATATAATCTCCTGTATAGGGAGTTTCACAAGCTGGAGAAAAGATGCAAAAGAATTTTACTCCAATTAAAAAGTGCTGAGATAGAGAAAGAAGCTTGTTTGAGACAAAGTGAAGAAATGGAAAAATTTGTCTTGGAAGCCAAAATTAGAGAAACCTTTCTGATATCTGAAATTCATGGTGCTGAACTCAAAAACAAGGAACAAGCTACTGAGTTAGAAAACTTAAAAGGTAAAATCTCTTTGGTCGAAAATGAGCTCAAGTTGTCTAAAATATCATTTGTAAAATTTTCTGTAGGAACCAAGGTTCTTGATGGAATGCTTGAAAGCCAAAGAAGCAACAAAGATCTAAGTGGTCTCGGCTATGATGCTGAAAACTCACTGAATCAAACTCTTAAAGAAAGAGAAAAATTAATGTCAAATGAAGAAAGCCCTTCAAAAGGCCTCCCCAAGGGTAAAGCATTACATGGTAAAGATCTTTCTTCACATGAAAAATTCAATTCCAGAAATTATGTTCATAGAGGTAATGATAGAAACAAACCAGAACCTAAATCTTTATCATTTGTACCTATATGCCATTTTTTTGGAAGGAAAGGACATATCAAACCTAAATGTCACATCCTTCATGGGTTACCTAAGAAATATGGTGACAAGGAAAAATTTCAGACTCAAACTAAGTCTGAAATTTTCTTATTCAATAAGTTTGATGCTCTTTTGAGAGAAACTGAGCTGCTGTCTCAAAAATTTCAGAACTTACGAGACACCAAATATCCCATAAAGTCTGCCCAAAAATTGCAAAAGAATGCATCAACACCTTCAAGTAACCCCTACTTGAGAAATAAGGTACCTAAGGTGAAGAAAATCTGGGTTAAGAAGTCTGATCTTGTTGGTGGAGATATTTTTCACAAAAACTTTGAATGATCAAAAGTCTGAAACTCTTAGGAAATCATTAGGGATATGCTCTATGGAACATTAGGTCTATAATATCTTGACACTTATTCAACTCTCCAATCAATGAATTTCATAAAGTTGAGTAAGATATGTTCTATTGTGCACACTACAAACTTCTCTACAGCACATGATCAAATGAGAAAAACCACAGAAATTAGTAGTGTTATATTTTAATATCCTTGAGATCCAAGTTCTTATCTCTACTATTATTTTTTTTGCAGAATAGAAATTGAATTCTTGAGAACTTAAATTCTGCTAGTTGTGATCATTGGGTGTATTTGTGGATTTCTGAAGAGACAAGCTCAAGAGATAGAGTGAAAGTCACCTGAGCCTTTTGTTTAAAAAAAAAGTGGTGTGAGTGTGGACATGGGATGAGCTGTAAACCCAGACATACTATGCTCCAAGTGTGAGTAAGGACATGGGATGAGCTGTAAACCCAGACATACTATGCTCCAAGTGTGTGTAAGAATTCTGGGGTGAGCTGTAAACTCAGACATCTTGAATTCAGTGAAATAGAAAAAGGCAAAAATGGGAAGGCTACCTATCTTAATGAGTATAAGTCTAGAAGAATACCACAACCTCTTTGTCACTCAAAGTGGAATCATCAAAATCAAGTATTCTTTACTTCTATAGCTCATTAATAATAGTAATTTTTGAAAGGACTCACAGGGATATTACTTATCTTACTCACACTCAAAAATTTCTGCAAAATTTCATCTCATATATATTAAAGTGTTCATGAGTTGCTCAAGGGTGCCTTGAAGACCAATCTTGCACTTTTATGTCTATTAAATGATTGTTGAGGTGAATTAGTAGTTAGGGTTGTAGCCTACACTACTAACAGAGCAAGAATTCACTGATTTCTCATGGTGCTTCATTACTTGATAAAACCAAAAGGTTGTGCTAAAATTCTGTTTACTATCTATGTTTGGACTTCTAAATAGGTTATGGTGTGTTAATACCAATGATAAATTCTTACGGATTTCATTCCTTGTGTACAACATTAATGCAATACAGATGTCTTGTAGCCTCTTAAATTTTTTTTTGAAAACTCAGACCAGGGGTCTGTCTGCTCAGAGTTTTTTTTGCAAAGAGAATACTCAGATTCGGCAAATCTGTTTGTTAAGCTTCTTGTGCCTTTATTTGCTTACTCCTGCTTATCATGTAGCCTCCCAGAGCTACTTTGTGGTATGTATATAAGTCGAGCATTAGTCTTCCAAACCCTTATTCGACTTTTTCATAAACCTTTCACTCTCAAAGAAGAACACGAATTGGGGGTTTTGCTCTAAAGCCCTAATCTCATCAGGTGCGTTCAACATTTTTCCTCTGATTAGTTAAATAAATGTTCGCCCTTCTAAAATCATTCTAGGAGTTCATTTTTTTTCTGTCTATTACATTTTTTTTAACTCTCGGAAATGGCATTCACGGATTGCTTTCGACATTCGACAGAGGTTCATACAAGATTGAGAGTTTCTTCCTTTATTTCTCTCTAGTGCAAGGTACGTCACCCTCTTCCTATCTTTTCTTTGATTTTTTTACCTACTTCTAGTAGTATTCGTATTCTCTGTGTAGTTTTTTTTTTACTGCTCTGTTTTTTTTTTTGTTTTGTTTTGTTGTATGCGTATTTTCTATTTATTTTATGTCGTATGCCTACATTGCAGGTTACATTACTAGTTGTTGTAGGTTACATTACTAGATTTTTTTTCTGGGTATCTTCAGTCAAGGCTACAATCTTCTCTACAGAAAAACAACAATGGGGCTTTGATTCTTTGGTTGTCTAAGTGGTTTCTTAGCATCAAAGAAAGTTAAATCTCATCCTAAGTTGGTCAATTTGGAGATTTCTTTGCTAAATTTCTCTTGGAGAAGTGGTAAACATCATCCTCTATCTTCTTGGGTTTCAATCTTGAGTTTAGAGCATTGCTTTAAGTTGGATTTCATCTCTGAAGTGTTAATTTTCTCCCTATTTCCAGCACTAGAAATTGGCAAGAATTAATGAGTGCTCATGTTTTCATGATTGTTATTCTCTTGATTTCAGCCATTGTACAAAACCTCTCAAAAGAGTCTTTCATTGAGCATATTAAAGGGATTTTTGTCTTCAGATTTCACTGTTATTTGCACATGGCTAAAATTCTTTAGATTTTCATCTTAATCTTTAGAATATGATGAGTTTTATATTTTCTCTAGATCTCCAAAGATGCATGGCTCTTTGACTTTCATTTTCCCATTTTATGTACTGCATTTGTTAATTTTTCTTATTTGGAGTGTTTCTTTGGGATCTTAACTGGACATTGGATGAGTAGAATTTTTCCTCATAGTTTTGATTTTTTTAATCAAAGAATTTTCTACTTATATCCTTCTTTAATCTTGGCATAAGTTCTCTTGTTAAGCACTTGTATCCCTTGAATCATTGCATGACAAAAAGGGGGAGAATAGTACTTTTCTTGAGGGGGAGCTGATGAAGTGGTATTGCTGGAGCTGATGGAGAGGTGGACTTGACTTGAGGGGGAGATGTTCTTAGAGGGGGAGAAAGAAAGATGATGCCAAGGGAGAAGGTAAGGTAGATGGTACAAAGGGGGAGCAAGCAAAGAGGGAGCAAGGAAGAAAACTAACTTTCTAAAATGACTACAGTCTTTTTATATACTGATATTCTTGCTTACTTAAATGTCAATGATGTGATCTATGTTCATATTTTGATGGTGATGTGATGATAAATTGAATATATGTTGGTTATCTTTCCATGCATACAGTTGAATGCATTCATTCATTAAATTCGTTCATAAATTGTTAAAGTTTTGTCATGCAATTGTCAAGGGGGAGATTGTTGGGAAAATGTCTTTTCCCATGTGACAATTGAATGACAAAGGTTCATGGAGTCTAATAAAATTTCTGTTAAGTGTTAAAAGTGATGACATGTGTTGAATGAATCATGAGTTGAGTCAATGAAGTTTGTTTAAGTTGGTGGCTTTAGTTTGCTTCCAGCAGGTTTAAGTGTAACCTGGTATAGCTACAGACCTAACAGAAATCTCAGGTGAATACGAGAATCTATTAGGTTCTATTAGTTAGTTACAAAGGTTGTTGAGGTTGTTGGGCTGGTAGTTTTCAAGATGGTTGGACCCCTGATTTAAAAGGGGAACTGAAGGATTCTAGAAGCAGATCTTTTGGAGTCCAGAGGTAGCTTGGTGAAGAGTGCAGCTGGAGAAAGATCAGAGATGTTGAGGTTGCTGTAGAATTCTAGAAAACTGGGAAAGTTTTCAGAACAAGAACATTCCAGATCTGTGTACGATTGGAATGGGCAATCTCATTGATCTCATCATGTTCGTGTGAAGTCTTGAAACTGCTGGAGAAGATGAAGATCAAGTTGTTGCAGACAAAGGTTGTAGAATCAACTGTGTGAGTGAATCCTTATATTTGTATAAGATCACTGTATGTCTGAACATTTTGTAAAGAACATTTGCTAGTAATACATTGTTTTCAGGCGTGGTCTTACTCAACAAGACCCGAGGTTTTACCTAGACTATTGTCTAGGGTTTCCTCGTAAAAATTACGTGTCTCTTTACTATTGTTTTGTCATTTAGTATTGTAATCTCTTCTTGTTTAGAATCCTAGAGAATAGGGACCTGAGATTTTGAAATCTCAGAACTGCCGTGGACTGGGCAGATCCATGAAGCAACTTCATCTTGTTGATCAAATCTCTGCACATTCACCTGATGTTGTTTTACTGTCCGAAACTCTCAGTCAACACTCTACTGCAGTTCATGTGGCTCGGAAAATGCGATATCCTAATTACTTTATCCAACCAACGCAAGGACGCAGAGAAGGGTTTCTAATTTTGTGGTCTGCTTCAGTCGCTATAACTATTCTTTTTGCTAATGACTGGTTATTGGAGATGCAGATGGAGTTTAGAGGGAAATCATGTAATGTTATTTTCATCCATGCCAGCTCCCGGACAGAGGTTCAGAGACATCAATGGAGGCTAATTGAAAGTTTATGTCATTCAACTGAAGAACCCTTATTAGTAATTGGTGACTTTAATGCTATGTTACTTGATGCAGAGAAACGTGGGGGCACGAGCATAAGAAAACAACAAAAGCACTTGTTTGTCGAGCTAATCAATAATTGTAATCTCTGTGAACTGCCAATTAAGGGTTCTCAGTTTACATGGTGGAATGGACAGCAAGGACGTCGAAGGATCTCGGAGAAATTGGATAGAGCCTTTGTTACCTCTGATTTTTTTGATATCTATCCTCACCCTTTACTTTTTTCGCAGCCCATAATAGCTTCTGACCATTGTCCAATGGTCTTGGAGTTGCTTCATGTGAACAGGAGACGGAGACGTCCTTTCCGATTTGAAGCTTTATGGATTGAGGAGGAGACATGCATGTCTTTTATTAAGGAGATCTGGAGTAAAGCTAAGTCCCCCTTATCTATTTCTTCTAAGTTGGGATATCTTTCATGGGAACTTAGAAAGTGGAACAGAAAAATCATAGGTAACATCCATGAGAAGATTCTGTCTGTAAAAAATCAACTCAGTCGGATTCAGGAGGAGATTTCTCTATCTCCTAATCTCCAGAGTATGGACATGGAAAAAAAGTTACAAAAAGAATATTCAAAGCTTTTAACCCAACAGGAGGTGCTATGGTATCAGAAATCCAGGGTAAAGTGGCTTCAATTGGGAGACTTAAATACTAAGTTCTTCCATAAAACAACTCTCGTGAGGAGACAGAACAACTTTATCTATTCTTTGAAGGATGATACTAACACTGAAATCTCTTATCAAAAGGCCCTTGAGTCTCACATTATTACTTATTTTGACTCTCTTCAATGAGCAAGGACAGTGGACAATGCCTCAGTTGACAAGGCTACTTTCGCAGCAAGTCTCTGATATACAGAATGATGCCTTGTCTCATGTGCCAAACCCTGATGAAATATGGACAGTTGTCAAAAGTTTATCTCCTTATAAAGCACCAGGCCCGGACGGCTTTCCGGCTATCTTTTATCAGAGGTATTGGGATATAGTTGGACAAGAGGTAATCAATGTTGTTCAAGATTTTTTTGTTTCTGGGGTGATGCCTGATTGGATTAACCACAACTTTATTGTTCTGATCCCAAAAGTATTGAATCCTCGAAATTTAAGTCAGTATTGACCTATAAGTCTTTGTAACGTGATTTATAAGATTATCACAAAGATTTTGGTCAATAGACTTCGACCTTTACTGACTTATCTTATTGCTCCTTATCAAAATGCTTTTATTCCAGGCCGGAAAATTAAGGACAATATTCTCATACACCATGAAATCTGTCACATGTTTCAAAAGAAGAAACTGAAGAAAAAAAAAGGAGAGTTCAGAAGGTTCAGGGAAGACAGAATACTCAAAAGGGTTGGTATGCCTTGAAATTAGATTTTTCGAAAGCCTACGACCGGGTCAGTTGGAATTTTCTCAAACAGGTGCTTCTTGCTAATGGGTTCTCTTCTCACTTAACCAACTTGATTATGACATGTGTTTCATCTGTATCCTTTAGCATCTTAATTAATGGGTCTCTTGTTGGGTCAATTAATCCTTCTAGAGGCCTTGGTCAAGGGGACCCTCTCTCCCCTTACCTCTTTATTCTCTGCCAACAGGTATTGAGCTTGGCTATTTCCTGAGCCGAAATTGATGGCAGATTTAGAGGTATAAAGGTCAAGCCTGGAAGTCCACCATTATCTCACTTAATGTTTGCAAACGATGTGGTGCTTTATGGGCATGTTGATCAAAGGGAAGCACACAATATGGCAAGAATTTTGCATCAATACTGTGATGAATCAGGACAAGAGTTGAATCTACAGAATCGTCCATTAAATTTAGTTCTAATACTCCTCCTTCTCAGAGAGCCTATATAAGAGGCACTTTTAATGTACAAGGAGATCGACTGGCAAAGAAATACTTGGGGTTGCCGGTATTGTTCAAAAAGCCATCTTATAAGGACTGTAAGGATCTGATTGATAAGGTCTCCTCACGATTATCAGCTTGGAAGTCTTGCCTTTTGTCTCAAATGGGAAGAGCCACACTCATTAAATCTGTGTTAAATGCTATACCCAATTTTTATATGCAATGTTTTCTGTTGCCAAAGCAGATCCATAACAGATTAGATCAACTTTCTACTTCATTTTTTTGGTAGCAAACAGGTGAAAAGAGGTCTGTTCCGACTATTTGTTGGAATAAAATCTCTCTACCTTGGCGCAATGGAGGGTTGAATATTAGAAAGTCTGTTGAGATGAATAAAGCCCTTATGATGAAGGCTGCGTGGCACCTGCATTCAAATGATACTTCTTTTTGGAAACGACTAATGCAGAGCATTTATTTTTTAGGCTCTTCTTTCATGGCAACCACCCCAAAAGCAAAGGACTCATGCATCTGGAAGCAACTACAAAGCCTAAAGCCATTCATAAGACAGGGTTCTGGATGGATTATATCAAATGGCAGAAACATTCATCTTTTTGAAGATAATTGGATGATAAATGGAAGTATGCTACAAGATTCTTTTCTACCAACAAGACTTCCGAATTTGAAGGTCAGTAATCTAATCTGTCAGGATACTGTGAGACACGGGAAAAAATCACCGGAATGATCATCCCTCTGTCAACACACGGGGATCGACGCAAAAGTGAGAGAGTCGCCACCATTCAGAATTTTGAGGTGAGAATGGACACCAAAAGATTCAAAAGATAAGCAAAAAGAGATAAAAAGCAAATTCTAGGGTAAAAATAACCCTACTTGAAAATCAAATCCAGAGATGGGTAAGGGGATTAGATTATGAACATGGGAAGGTGTTAGGCACCCCCATTCATCCACACAAGGTCGTTGCCAAGTGTTTGTTCATGCTAAAAGAAAATAGGAAGCTTGCTAAAAAATCATGAAAAGCCTTGAAAAAGGAACAAGTGTATGATATATTCACATGAAGATCCAAATGGATTTTAGATCTTCTCTTATGTCAATATCACTTCTGGAATATCACAAAAAGATGGAAATCATAGCAAAAGTTGCACAAAACCAAGTTGAGGCAAATCCGAGAAATTTGGTAAAAAGTAATGCCATTTGTCTTGAAATCATTCAAATCCAATTTTAAATTGAACCAAACCAAATCCATTTGAAAGATCTTAGTAAATAAAGGACTCATGCAAAATTTCAAATCAATCCGGTTGAAATCCTAGGAGTTATGCTCCTTTAAAGTTGCTGCTGGGGATGATTAAAAGTAACAAGTAGGCAACTTTGGAAAATCACCTAGAAAAATCTACTCCATAGAAATCCATGAAATTTGGTGTCACTGAAGTCTGTATAGCCATCTTTCAAAAGAAACTAGCCTCATACAAAAACTCATTCGGATGTGCCTTGGGTGATCTCCCGAACAGGCCCCGAAGATCACAGATTTACCCAGAAAAGTACTAATGAGCAGCTCTGAGTAAATCTGTTACCAATAATTCAAACGGAGTCAAAAAATTATGAAACCAACTGGATTTAAAAATATACTCATAAAGGATTGCCCAGAAACAAAAATCACTCAAATCGGATTTAAAACGAACACATAACGCTCCGTCGAAGTGACAAGTTTTGTATTGGAACCTGAACTGTCCAATCAACTTCGACAGAGAGGTATCAAAAATCCGTTTGATAGAAATTAATGAAATTTGGTGGACATAAACTAGACAGCCTCACCTTTCCCATGGTTTTGGAATCGCTCCAAAATTCATCCGGACGATGAAGTTATGAGCGTCCGAAGTAAGGGTACAGGTGCTGTAAAGTTAGGTCCTTTTTGAGTAAAGCCAATGCAAAAATGTGACAAAGTGTGTGCAATTCGTGCAAGATGAATACAAAACCTTTAAAAATTATCCAAAGACATTCCAGAATTGATTGAGGCCATTTATTTGAGATTTATCACAATGAATGTAATAAATCCCCAAATGTGAGCCTATCCCGCCAAAATAGTGATATGTATGTGCAAGTGTGAAAAACCAAACAAGATCAATAGCATGCATACATATTCATCAAAATAAGGTTCTAAAACAACCTAGGGTTCCGTTCCATTATCGTTTCCCTCTGTTCTCTCTCCCCGTTAAACACGGTTCTTCAAGATAATCAAGGGTACTTTGAATATGAAACGGTTTACAATCAATCAAAAGGCTTTATGCTACATAGGTTCTAGTACTAGGGTCAATCCCCAGTCTCGTTTCTCCTAGATCCCGCCTCCACGTTTTACGGCTAGGGGGAGTCTCGAGATACTTTGAGCCGGGGAAGGGTTTTCACACACAAAGAAGGCCGTATTCTACAGAAAGGTAGAAGAAGAGATTTAGATCTAGGAATGTAAAAACAAAAAATAAAAGAAAAGTTTGAGGCTTACCTGGGTTCTGGATGCACTTCCGTAGCGGTTTCCCTCTTCTCTTGGAGTTCTTCTTGGCGAGAATTCAAAACAAGAGTTAATGGCCATTTGCTTAAGGAGGAGCCTCCTATTTATAGACAAAGGCTAGGGTTAGGGTTGGTGAGAATGGTAGACATAACATAAGGTCTATAGCCCACCAACCTTAACCCTAAGGCTATTTCCGAGACTTCCCCTCATTTAATGAGGGATATGATGGTAAAAGTGAAAAGCTCTCGGAAAACCCTAATTTTGAGCAAAACTTATGTATCCGGTATATCAGGCCGGATACACAAGGGCCTTAAGGTATCCGGTATATAATACCGGATACACTAAAGCTCTCTTGTATCCGGTATGTTCCACCGGATACACAGAGGAGTACTTGTATCCGGCCTGAGTTGCCGGATACAGGTAAAAATTCATTTTCTTCAATTTCTGTGCTGGCTTTCAAGGAGATAATGATTTTTAATGATTGTTTGTGCAATTTGGGGTGTCTACAACTACCCCTCTTTGCGGGACAACTGCCCCTCTTTGCGGGAGCTGCGAAGCAGTGAGCTGTAAAGATTAGACAAGCCCAAATTGCATTCCCTTAAGCATGATTTGCTTGATTTAATTCAATTTTGTAAAAAGCATTTTTTGGGTGGAGATTTGCCAAAAAGCCCTAACTTTAAGGGGGCATCTCTCCAAGAGTTCTTAAATTCCATTGAGCTCTTGTGGTTGTGAAGTGGATTCTAAGCCCAAAAATAGGATTTTTGAAAACTGATTTTTTATCAAACCAAGTTAAAAATTGAGTGGATATCATCCTTTTGACCAGCACATTTCCCAAGGTTGTCCTAAATTCCACTGAGCTCTCGTGGCTGTGAGGTGGATTTTAAGGCCAAAATAGGATTTTGTGAGAAAATAGTGGAATTTGTAGCACATTTTTGCTCTTTTTCTTCTTTCTTTTTCCCTTTTTTTTCTTTTTTCTTTTCCTTTCTTTTCTTTTTTTTATTTTATTTTTTTCTTCTTTTTCCTTTTTTTTTCTTTTTTCCTTTTCTTTTTTCCTTTTTTCATTTCTTTTTTCTCTTTTTTCTCTTTTTTTTTCCTTTTTTTTTTCTCTTGTATCCGGTATAACATACCGGATACGAATGACCTTGTGTGTATCCGGTCTGATTGACCGGATACACCTGCTTTATTAAGTCGCGCGCGACTGCGACTTTCCCCGTTCCTTTCTTCCTTCTCTGATTACTTAGACCGGACATCTTCTTCTTCTCCTTCACCCCCAACTATTGCTCCCTTCTTCTCCGGCGATTCCTCGGCGACCGGCGACTTATATTAACTCCGGCGATACCCCCGTGATTGCCCATTACGAGCCCTAGCTCGATTTCCCTCCTGATTTCCGGTGGGTTTTCATCTTGGCATTGGAGCGAAGACCTCCAGTGACTTCCTCTGAATTCGTGCGACTGATCTTCCGCCAATACAATTTACCCGCTTGCAATCCGGTGCTTGCTTCCTCATTCAACAGGTGAGAAAAAAAAATTTTCTTTGTAACTTCCTATCGAATGGCCATATGATTGTTGGTTGGACTTGCTAATTCCTCCACTGTTTGTGCCGAAATAGACATTGAATGGCATGCATGCTCCCAATTTCCTTTATTCTTGAATTTCTGAAAAATTTAAGTTTGATGTTTTGATGAATTCCTTGTTCACTGATTCTTGCAATTGCCCTGATTGTTTTGGACAAACCATGATTTTGAATTGCCATGCTTCGATTTTTGTATTGATTGTAATTTCTGCCGACGAGGAACTCTGACCGAATTGGTTACTTTGTAAATTTGCTTTGACTGTCAATTCTTGAATTGTCTGCTGATGGAGACCCAATTTCATGCTTCTTTGATTGACACCATGCTGGCATGATCACCTTGATGCTTTTTCTGAATTGTTGATATAATACTGTCATTCACATTGGCTTTTTCTGGACTTGATGGTCAATTCTTGATTTGGATTACCTGTTAGTGGTGATCCTCTGCTGGATTGTATGAGTAAATCTTGTCGGTATTGAAGGATTACTACCGACCATAGCACTTCCTTTTTCCTTTTTTTTTTTTTCTGCAATTGGTATTTTCTTCATACATTGAGTATGCTCAACCATTGTTTGTGACAAACTTTTCTAAGATCATGCCTTGTATTTCCCTTGGTAATTCTTGATGATCTCTGGGACTAGCTTGGTTCTGGAGAACTGTACATTACAACTTCTGTATCTGTCTCGCATCTTTTCCAGAAACATTTGAACTAAAACAAATAACAAGATTTAAGTTAGAATTCCTAGCTTTGAAGAGACCAAGGTCCTAATAAATTTGAATTGAACCTAGACCAAGAGCAAAGTAGTATTCCTAACAAATTTGAACTGAATCTTGATAAAAAGCAAAGTAGAATTCCCGGCAAATTTGAATTGAATTTAGATCAAAAGCAAAGTAGGATACTGAATCTCATAGGACACTTCCTTGATGCATGTAGATGACTAGGAGTTGTTCCTGAGTTAGAGAGGAGGCTGACCCTGCTGATCAGCCCTCCACTTCGCGGGCTCGGACAGAGGTGAGTTC
Source organism: Buxus sempervirens (assembly GCA_947561395.2). Taxonomy (NCBI): domain Eukaryota; kingdom Viridiplantae; phylum Streptophyta; class Magnoliopsida; order Buxales; family Buxaceae; genus Buxus; species Buxus sempervirens. The sequence continues at coordinate 15,952,753 of OX387190.1, read as the reverse complement.
CAGCGCCACCTTGTCTGAGCCATTAGGTGACTCCCGAGAGAGCTCTGCTGAGGTAGGCTTTTAAGTTCTTTCTCTCTTTTCTTTCTTCTATTCTCCTTTCCCACACAACCTTCACATTTTTCCGTTGAACTTTAGCCTGTTGTAGCTCCTGCTCGGGGTCGAGGCAGAGGCCGAGGCAGGGTTCATGATCAGGCCCTTGAGGGCGAGAGAGGCCGTGGCAGAGGCCGAGGTAGAGCCCGAGGTGCGGCTCAGGATGGTGTTGCCATAGCCCTGTCACGTGTCTCTGAGGAGCTGAGGGCATCTGTTCATGATACAGAGCTTCTCAGTGGCTTGGATAGCCACCCCTATATGTGCATTAGGGCCGATGTGCCGCTTCCCTATCATTATTCCCATTTACGAGGCAGTTGGGGGAGATTCAGCAAGTTGGCTCAGTCCCTTTCCCCGGCACTCAGACGCGAGTTTGGGAGGTGCCACCTGGATCACTTTATCAGCATCCCCTCGTTCAGAGCTGATCGTCCACTCATTTTTGCCATGATGGAGAGATATTTCCCGGAGACTCAGTCATTCCATCTACCGGACGTGGAGCTAGGGATCCGCCTCTCAGATTTTGTGATGATCACCAGCATTCCTCTGACGGGGTGGACCATCGTCTTGGAGCGACCTTCTGTGGAGGATATTGGCCTCCTCCTGGGATATCCGGCCCTGCCTCCCGCTGCTTGGGATGGGCGGAGTGGCCGTCTCTCCATTAGTTGGCTACGGGAGAGCCTGGCTCGACATTTTGAAGGGAGGCACGAGACTGTTGTTGTGGAGGATGCAGCTTTTGTCCCTATCTTCCGCCATGTATTCCTGCTGATGCTCGGAAGCTGCTTCTTCCCAAAGGATACCACCAGTGTCAGCCCACTCTTCTTAGACGCCCTGAGAGATTTTCATCAGACCTGCCAGCTAGCATGGGGTCGGCTTATATATGGGACCATCCTAGCCGGGTTGTGCCGAGCGGTTCGAGGCCTGGCATCCCCGAGAGGTGATGGAGTCAGCAGCCGGTTCTTCTGGCAGATTCTGCAGGTATTGAATTCGTTTGTCTGGTTTAATCCCTTATGCTTTATTTTCTTTATCTCTGACTAACTTTTCTTTTGCCAGGTGTTCATGTACACCTATATGACTTTCTTCCGCCCATCCCCGGTACCTGAGGTCGCGGATTTTCCTGTTGCTCTACGCTGGTCGGCCCAGGTCCGAGATGCTGATAGGAGTCAGCCTCGCACTGCTCGGGTGCATTTGGATCGTGCTCGCCGATCTGATGTAAATCCTCTATCTTTCCCCTTTTGTTTCTTTCCCTGCCTCTTGATTATATCTGATCACTTTTCTTCTTTGCAGCTCATCTTATCCCGTCCTGATGACGTGGATGTTGGAGTGGCTCGTGAGATGGCAGTACAGGATGCTTTTGATAGAGATCTCCGACGTCAGCCCTACCAGTGCTTCCTTGGGAGACTTGGTAGGGTGATGTATTTGGGAGAGCGCCTGTATTTCCAGCACACAGGCACACTTCATATCCCCGTTCCTCCTCCTCCTGTGGGTCCCGACACACTCCTCCCAGGCTTTGATGTGGATCAGTTCGATCACTTCCTGGATGCGGAGGGGCTCACAGTAGCTGGAGATTACGACGAGTGGATCCAGAGAGTCTCTATTGGATGCTTGATGGATCGATCCACTCGTGCCGGGGTGACAGAGATTGGCGGGATCTTCATTTAGGTCTATGATGACACTGTGAGTTTCATGATCTTCATCTTCCATCCCATTTTTCTTCAATTCGGCATTTCTGACTCTAATTCTATTCTTATTGGTAGGTACACGAGCTGAATCTGATTCGGGACCGGTTCGAGAGCCAGCGGGCCGCAATTGATGATATGATCGCAGAGCATGATGCGGTCGTAGTCCAGCGGGATGCTAGGATCAGAGAGCTGGAGGCCCTAGTTGCTGAGCTCCAGGCTAGACAGGTATCTGGTTTTCTTATATTTTCATCTCTTTCATTTCTCTGTTTCTGTTATTCTGATATGGCTTTTTGACTTGTGCAAGGCCCGGTCCATGATCAGGATGCTGTCTACGAGCCGGACTTATCTGTTCCTGATCCGTCTCCAGCTCGGGCTGCTGATCTCGAGGATGCCCCAGCGGCTGGTCCTGATGAGCCGGATCCTCTAGTTCCTGCTGCAGACATTCCTGGTATGTTCTCTTTTAATTTTCCTCTTTGGTTCCTCCTTATATCTCAATTTTCTGATTTTTTGCTGTGGACCCAGCTACTTCTGCTCCTGGTCCTTCTGCTGATGCTGCTGGGCCTTCTGGATCTGCGGGTCCAGTCGAGCCTGCTCGTGCTGAGCCCGAGGCATCCTCTCCAGATTCTGCTCCTGCTCCGCCTCCAGACCTTGAGGAGTATTGCTTGGAGTATCACATCCAACAAGTGGTGGGTCGGCTTCCTCGTCATGCAGCCGAGCGCATTCTGGCCTACTCCAGGGGCCGATCGCTTCGAGGTAGAGGCTGTAGAGGTGGACGCAGCCAAGGACGTGGAGATGATCCTGCACAGGAGTAGTAGATTAGGATTTTGTATTTATACCCTCATCCTTTGTACAAAGAGACTTGCATTTATATATAAAAAAAACTTTTTATTCATTCTCTCTTGTCTTGCACTTTTTTTGTTTTTAATTTTATGCAATTATGACTTGTACACAGGTAAAACATTCGGATTTTCCATCCTTTGCTCTTTTTTTTGCTGTTTTTCTTTGTATCCGGCATATCAGACCGGATACATTGAGTTTTCTTTATATCCGGTCTCATATATCGGATACACATGGTCCCCTGTGTATCCGGTATACTTAACCGGATATGAATAAAACCTTTGTTATCCGGTCTGAGTTACCGGATACATTAAAAGATGCTATAAATGCAACCAGCCTCGGGATTTGCGTATTTTTTACGAGTTTTTGAGTTTAGAAACCCCCTTTTTCGCCTTTTTTTTCCTCCTCTTGAGTTCTAGCTTGCTCCCATCCACTCCAATGGAATCCGGATAATCTTCTACCCCATTATTGTCTGTCCACACTGCCTTCCCTGCAAAACAGCCTTTTAGATCAAAACCCCCAAATCTCACTAGGTACAACCCTGTGGATTCCTTTTACACAAGATGGGTTAACTCTATGACCCTTGATGAGGAGAGGAGATGGGATTCTACTAATCTAGGCCATACCCTGCTCATTCCCAAGGTTCCCTTCAAGTGGGAGATTATAGAGGCCATGATTGGTCATTGGGTTCCCGACCTCAACTTGTTCCGTTTTGGGAACCATGAGATGACCCCGACCATTGAGGAGGTGGAAACCATCTTGGGCTTGAGGTTTGCAGAGAAGGTTGTAAATCCACCTCTTAGGCCCAGTTACAAAAAAGGAAGCTTCTACATTCTTGGGCATAGGGAAGAAGGACTTAGGGGATTCTGACACCCTTTTGACCCTATCTAAGGCTTTTTTGACTGAGAAGCTTTTGAGAGGGGAAAATAAGGAAGCCCGGTTCAACGCCTTGACCCTGATAGTGGTCAACCAGCTACTTTTCCCACGAGATGATGACGAGGTGGACTTGGCCCTGATTTCAGTGATATGCCAGGTTAGGGAGCGGGAGAGGTTAGCCCCTATGATTTTGGCTAGGATGTATCAGGCCTTGACTGATTGCTACAATAGGAAGTCGAAACGCTTCCTAGCATGTGCCCAGATCTTGTAGGTAAAAAAATTTTTTTTTATTTTTTTTATTTTTGCTTCTTTGCTTTCTTTTTTGCTCTTTTGCTTTCTTTTTTGCTTTTTTGCTTTTTTGCTTTCTTTTTTGCTTTTTTGCTTTTTTGCTTTTTTGCTTTTTTGCTTTTTTGCTTTTTTTTTCTTTTACAATGTGCTGATATATCTCTCTTCCTTTGTAGCTTTGGTTACTTGATCATCTGAGTCAAATTGAGGAAATCAATCGACACTTCTTCCCAAGCTTGAAAGTCCCCATCTTGATGAGCAACCGGGGGTGTCCCGATGTTCAAGGGGGCAAACATGGTTGGTTCACTTTCTTGGGTTCACTCCAGGATGACCAGGTGAGATGGCCTGGTACTTATCAACCTAATGCGGAGACAGTGATTAGCTTCCGTGACCGCAACTTTTTGATTCTAGCTGGCCTGAGACAAGCAGTGCTGTATCTTCCTTTGCGGGTCCTTCGTCAGTTCAGAGCGACCCAGGGGATTATAATCCCAAGTGGGTATGAGGATCATCTTGGGCCCCTTTCTCCAGATACCTTGAAGCTGAATGCCTGGTTGATGAGGGAGTGGTCCTATGTCCGTTTTATGCGTGGCCCAGTCTTCTCAGAAGCCCATGTGAAGGATTATCTCTTCTGGATCAAGGAGCAGATGCAGAGTCAGGCCCCAGTACCCGAAGATCCTCCTGCCGTCTTGGCCCCTACTTATGAGGATATTTTAGAGTCTGAGAGAGCTTCTTACAGGCTCCTTCAGCAGATTTGGGTACGAGAGGCCCAGGAGCTTAGGATACGGGGCCTTAACATGGAGAGACAACTTGCGGAGCAGGTATCTCGTCGTTTAGTTATGGAGAAGCAACTTGAGGAACATAGGCAGGCCCGCTGTCTTGAAGTCCGAGCATTGAGGCAGAAGCACTAGGATGCTTTAGCCAGCCTTAGGAGTATGCGGATTAGGCAGACTCTTTCAAATGAGGTCATTTCCTTCTTGAGTGATCTCGCTGCAGAGGGGGCTTCTGGAGTTATCGCAGCTCAAGCAGCTCGGATTCGGGAGCTTGAGGAGCGGCTAGGAGACAGAGATTAGCTTTATTTCCTGCAAATTTTTCTTTCATACCTTTGTACGAAATTGAACTCCAATAGTGGAAAGCCAAAGTATTCAATTCAAAATAAAATTTTTATATTATTGGCCTCAGAATGCTCAGATGCTTGTAAAAACAAAGATTTTATGAAAAGTATTTGATTTCTCATCACTGCCCAAAGTATAGTTTTTTTTTCTTTTATATATATATATTTTTTTGAAATTTGGTCCATGCACTTAATCACCTATAATTAAAGGAATTAGAACCAGGTTAAATAATGAAAAGGGTAGTCCAGAAAATAATGAGGGATCAGAATCGTCCATCTTAGGACCTTTAGAGTCATCCCCAAATGCCAAAACTGACCCCATTTTGCTCATGGCGATTTTGCTTCAATCTCCGATCTCTATGATCAACTCAACCTTTGATTTTTCTTCATTTTTTTTATTTTTTATTTTTGCCTTTTTTTTGCCAATATTGTCCCTAGCGCCAGTTACGGTTTTCACTAGGCCGGTTTCTGCATTCCGTCATCACCAATCTTACTCTGACATTTGAATGAACAAACTAAGATCACCGAGGGCTTAAAAATAGGACGAAATAAAGGCTAGGCTCGGTTTATGAAAGAAAGGGTATTAAAGGCCCAAACATTTTCAAATGTGGAAATAGGTCAACCGGACTTACAGTCATAATGAATTTAACCCTTTTCCCCCAAATTGCATTTTTTTGGCATCTTTTTTCACATTTGGCTTTCATTTGCTATTTTTCATTGCTTTTCCTCTCTTTTTTCTTTTTTCCTTAATTTTTGCCCCAATTGATTTTGCCCCAATTGACTGTAAATTCGGTTTAGGTTTATCAAAGAAACGAACCGGCTCAACTTGGCTAGACTAGGGATTAAAATTTTGAAGGAAATAAAGAAAAATGGCCTCGGATCATTTCCTAGAAATATTCACTCAAGGGAAATACCTTTTTACTACATCAGAGTTAATTGGCTCAGGAAAATCTGACCCATCCATTTCTGCTAAGATGAGTGCACCCCCTGACAGCACCTTCTTGACGACATAAGGCCCTTCCCAATTGGGCTTGAACTTACCACGAGGGTCTTCAAAAAATGGTAAGATTTTCTTTAGCACCAAGTTTCCTTCCTGGAAAGTTCTGGGCCTCACTTTCTTATTGTAGGCCCGGGCCATTCTCCTTTGGTACAATTGGCCATGACATAGTGCTTTCAACCGCTTTTCTTCTATCAGGTTGAGTTGATCATGTCTTGACTGTATCCATTCAGCTTCTTCCAATTCTGCCTCCATGAGCACTCTAAGTGATGGGATTTCTACTTCCACTGGCAAGACTGCTTCCATTCCATAGACTAGGGAATACGGGGTTGCCCCGGTTGAGGTTCGGATCAAGGTTCTGTAGGCATGTAGAGCCAGTGGCAGCATTTCATGCCAATCCTTGTAGCTCACTACCATCTTCTGGATGATTTTCTTTATGTTCTTGTTTGCTGCTTCCACTGCCCCATTCATCTTTGGCCTGTATGGAGCTGACTTATGGTGGGTGATCTGAAACTGCTCACACATTTTCTTCATGTCCTTGTTCTTAATATTTGAAGCATTGTCTGATACTATGGCACTTGGCAGTCCATAGAGACAAATGATATTGTGCTTCAAAAATTTAATAACATGATTGCTTGTGATGTTCGCATATGAAGCTGCTTCTACCCATTTAGTGAAGTAATCAATCGCCACCAGGATAAATCTGTGCCCGTTCAATGCCTTAGGTGAAATCATGCCGATGACATTTATGCCCCACATAGAGAAGGGCCATGGTGATGTCATGTTGTGCAACTCACCTAGGGGTGCATGCTTATTATCTGCATATATCTGACATTGGTGGCACCTCCTGACATGTATACAGCAATCATGTTCCATGGTCGTCCAGTAATATCCCAGCCTCTAGATTTTCTTCGCAAGCATGTGTCCGCTCATATGGGGCCCACAAACTCCTCCATGTACAGTTTCAATCAATCTTTTCGATTCAGCCTTGGCTACACATCTGAGCAGAATATCGTTATGTGACCTCTTGTACAAATGTCCACCACTTAGCAGAAACTGACCAGCCAATCTCTGTATTGTCCTCTTCTCAATAGCAGTGGCATTTTCTGGTAGACTCCGATTGTTCAAGAAATTTTTGATATCTTGAAACCATGGTGCTTCTTCTTCTGGTGCTCCCTCTAGAACGAGACAGTAAGCCGGTTCATCCCTGACCTCAATTTCCAGTGGTCTGATGTCTACCCCTTCTGGTATGCTGACCATTGAAGCTAATGTTGCTAGAGCATCCGCGAACTGATTCTTGGCCCTTGGCATATAATTGAAGGAAATTCGAGTGAAATTTGTGCTTATTTCTTCCAAGTACTGGTGATAGGGGATCAATTTGTGATCCTTGGTTTTCCACTCATTAGTTGTTTGGAAGATGATAAGACTCAAATCCCCGTATACGTCAAGTTCCTCTACTCCATGATCCATGGCTGCTTGCAATCCAATTATGCATGCTTCATATTCTGCTATGTTATTGGTGCACTGGAATCTCAGCTTTACTGCAATCGGGATGTGTGAACCATCTGGTTTAACCAAGACTGCCCCTATTCCATTACCATTCATGTTGGCGGCCCCATCAAAGAACATCTGCCAAGAACTCTCACTTTCGTCCTCTTCAGTGTATAGGATTGCCTCATCTGGGAAGTAGGTCTTCAAGGGTTGGTATTCCGGCAAAGGATGTGCGGCCAGGTGATCAGCTATGGCTTGAGCCTTGATCGTCTTCTGGGTGATGTATGTGAGGTCAAACTCGGACAGTAGTAGTTGCCACTTTGCCGTCCTGCCAGTCAGTGCCGGTTTCTAAAATAAATACTTCAGCGGGTCCATCCGGGATATCAATAGTGTGGAGTGACTAAGGAAATAATGCCTTAGCCTCTGAGTTGCCCACACTAAAGCACAACAGGTCTTTTCCAATGGTGAGTACTTGGCTTCATATTCCGTGAATTTTTTACTCAGATGATAAATGGCCCTTTCTTTTCTACCAGTCTCATCATGTTGCCCCAAGACGCATTCCATCGATGTTTCCAACACTGACAAGTACAGGATCAGTGGTCTTCCTGGGGTTGGTGGCATTAGTACAAGTGGGTTCAGTAAATATTCCTTGATCGTATCGAAGGCCTGCTGGCAATCCTCATTCCAGACCGTCGGGTTATCCTTCCTCAGAAGCTTCAAAATTGGTTCACAGATAGCCGTGAGCTGCGCTATGAACCGGCTTATGTACTGAATCCTCCCGAGAAAACCACGAACCTCCTTCTCGGTTCTAGGTGCTGGCATTTCAATTATGGCCTTGGCTTTAGCCGGGTCAATTTCAATTCCTCTTCGGCTCACAATAAATCCCAGTAACTTCCCTGATGTAGCCCCGAAGACGCACTTAGCCGGGTTAAGCCGTAGACTGTACTTCCTGAGCCGATCAAACACTTTCTTCAGATTGATCAAGTGGTCCTCCTCTTCGCACGATTTGGCAATCATATCGTCCACATAGACCTCCATCTCTTTGTGGATCATGTCATGGAATAGCGCTGTCATGGCCCGCTGATATGTTGCCCCAGCGTTCTTGAGCCCAAACGGCATGACTGTATAGTGGAATGTGCCCCAAGGTGTGATAAATACTGTTTTTTCTTGATCTTCCTTAGCCATCTTGATTTGATTATATCCTGAGAAGCCATCCATGAAGGAGAATAGACTATGTACCGCAGTATTGTCCACCAAGATGTCTATGTGTGGAAGCGGAAAATCATCCTTTGGGCTTGCCTTATTTAAGTCTCTGTAGTCCACGCACATTCGGACTTTCCCGTCCTTCTTTGGTACCGGCACTATGTTTGCGAGCCAGTCAGGGTACGTAGAGACTGCCAAAAATCCGGCTTGAAATTGTTTGACCACTTCGTCCTTGACCTTCAAGGTCCATTCTGGCTTCAATCTTCTCAGCTTCTGCTTAATTGGCTTAACCCCTGGCAAAATTGGCAACTTATGCACCACCATGTCTGTGTCCAACCCCGGCATGTCACGATACGACCAAGCAAACACATCCTTGTAATCTGCCAAGAACCGTGACATTTCATTTTGCTGCAGATTAGACAAGCATGACCCGATTTTCACAATTTTTGGGTCCTCTTCGGTCCCAAGATTTATGGATATGGTCTCCTCAATATTAGGTTGGACCCCCTTTTCATGACGTTCCAATTGGTATTCAATTTCTTTTGGAATGTCTTCTTCTTCGACCTCGGTCTCTTCTTCTATCCCCATGAGGTCAAAGTCGAGCTCAAGGTCGAAGTCATATTCAACCTGGTCCAATTCGGTCTGATTATATGGTTCATAAGTGGTTTGGACCTTTTTGAAAAAATTAAATTTTCTAGAAAAAATAGAAAAATCTTTTTGGGTTTTTTGTGGGCCCTCTAAACATAATTCCCCTGAAGACGAAGGCCCATTAGAACCTTCAGTGAAATGGCATTCCACTATTGGAGTTTTTTTTTGGAAGCCGCGTCAGTTTGCCACACAGACGCTGCGTCAAAGGTAAGGGGAGTTTCCTCCCAATTGTTTAATACAAAATTTTTGGGAGCAGGGGAAATAGGGAAAGCCTGCTCCTCAATCCCCGCGTCCGATGCCATCATCACCGGGTAGGTACTGCCCTTTTCTGCTACGGGGCCCAGTCCAGATATAACCTCATCCGGAATCTTCACTGCGGCCCAATCAATGAAAGGTAGCTCGTTGTCACTACCAATTTTTTCGCCTTCAGTCATGGCGAAGAAAGCCCCCACATCTTCAGAGAAGTCTGTCCACTGCTCTGGTTGTGGCCCAGGCCCATCCACTGCTCCCAGTATTGGAGATAGGTTGTATGGTTGCAAGGCCGAAACAAAAGGCTTTTGAAATAGGTTGATGTTGTAGTAGGGAGGCTTGGACTGGTCCATGGGAGGAGATATTTGGATTGTATAAGAGGGTTTTGGGAAGCTTTCCCTTAAATGAGGGAGTTTTCCTTTGCTTCTTTCCTCTCCTTCTTCATGCTTCATCCTCCTCCATCCTCTGGGCTTGAAGCCCAACCCTACTTTAGGGATCAGTTTCTTAGCCATGATTGGCTCCACCATCCCCTGCAAATTGATTCCCAGGCCTTTCCCCGGGTGAAAGTGGTATTTTTCCATCACTTTCTTCATCATCTTTTCTGCAGTGGTCCCCTTTTCCTTCTTTTTCTCACACCCCCCAGGTATGAAATTTACTGTCTCAAATTGAAATGAGTGAAATGAAATCTTGTCGACAGTCAAGTCTACATTTATTAAGGGTACGTCAGGTGACACAATGGGAAGCACCAAGTTTTCGGCTAGGACTGTTATCACCCTTTGCCCTCTTACATATTTCACCCTTTGGTGGAGCGTGGATGGTATTGCCCAGCCGAATGTATCCACGGCCTTCCTAGGAGCAGATTGAAGGCTGCGGGTATATCCATCACCTTAAATGTGATGTTAAAGATATTCGGCCCAATTGTGACCGGCAGTTCAATCTCCCCTAGGAAGTGGGTCTTGGAGCTATCAAAAGCCCTCACTATCCTCCCATTTTGCTTGATCCTTGACTGGTCCAGACCAAGCTTGGTAAAAGTGATTAACGGGCAAACGTTTAACGCCGACCCGTTGTCAATTAGTACCCGTGCAATCATGCAGTCCTTACAAAGCACTGTGATGTGCAAAGGGTCAACATGATAACACCCACCTGGGCTGATCTCACCCTCAGAGAAACTTATCACATTATGTGACAAGATTTGACCAACCATTTTACCAAGCTGGTCTGGATCGATTGTCTGGGATACGTGGCACTCTGTAGCACCCTTAACAATGCATCCCTGTGCTTTTTAGAATTCAGCAAAAGGCCCAGTATTGAAATCTGGGCCGGGACCTTGTTCAGCTGATCCACAAGATTGAATTCACTTTTTTTTTATGATTTTTATGAGGTCGGCTGCCTCATTTTCTGCACCCTGGGGGGTGTCTTCTCCTATTTTTGTCTTTCCTTTCTGTTTTCTTTTTTCTTCATTTTCTTTTTTCTCTTTCTCTGCCTCTGTCTCCTTTTCTTTCTCCTCACCCCCCTGCGCATCTCCCTGACCTCGTCATGAGGTTCACCTCCTCCTGGTTCGGGTTCCTAATCACTAGAACCGTAGCCGTGATTACCTCGCTGTAATTCCATGGTACAGCGGTCTCAGAATAGGCTAATTTAGGGAGGTTGACCACCAACGGCTGGAGTTTGGACCGGGATGTATGGGCCGGTTTAGGGATAGTCTGGGCTGGCTGAACATTTACAACCAAGGGTTGAAGTTTGGATTTTGTGGGGACAGAAGAGGTGATGGAAGCAGTGGTGGGGTCAAGGTTGATGACCAGTGGAGCCTTGGAGGGCTTAGATGGTGAATAGATGGGTGGACTGCAATTGAAGACCAATGGGGGCCTTGCAGTATTTATCTGGGCCATAAGAGAAGAGACCCGGTTTAAAGAGGAGCTTATGTCCTCAGCAGCAGGATTGTTTTTCTGGGAGACCATGTTGATCTCCTCCTCTAGGAAAAATCGGATCTGGACAGTGATCCCCACTAGAGCTATGAACTGAGAAGGGTCAAAGGCCCTTCTGGTAGTGGATATGGCAGTGATAGAGTTGGATGGGCCTGCCCCATTGTGGTACGGCAGAGGGTTCTGCCCAATATCATTTCCGGACGGGGCTGGTGCAGCAGTGTTAAACACCAAGGCCTTCTGGTCCAACAAGTCCTGGACCGCGTGCTTTAACACCCAGTAGGTATCTGTAGAATGCCCCGGTGCACCCATGTGGAAGTCACAGGTGACCGATGTGTCAAAATTCCTCCCCCTGGTGGCATTCGAGTTGGGCTCTTTTAGAGTCAAATACTCGCCCTTCAGTAGGGTTGGTAGCAACTGGGAAAGAGATATTGGGAGAGGAGTGAAAACCCGGTTCCTTCTCGTTGCTAACCAGGCCTCCCTTTCCTCCCTAGTAAAATCCCTCACTACAAGAAAATACAATTTTTTGCGGCATCCTAATGTTGCCACCAATAATAGATGAGCCGCCGCAAAAAAGATTTTGCGGCAACCCGTGCTCGTCGCAAAAAAAGCCGTCGAGAATACAATTTGCGGCAACATAAGCGACGGTTGCCACTAATATTAAGGGTTTTAGCGGCAACCATTGTCGTCGCGAAAGCTTGGTAACTGTAAGTTCATATTTGAATTTGCGACAAAGACATTTGAATTCGCGACGAAGTAAGGCCGCCACTAATAGTTACTAAAAAACTTTTGGCGACGAAGGCAACTGTCGCAAAAGTTGCTACTAATAATTTGTACTTTTGATGACATTAAATTTGCGACAGAATAAGGCCGCCGCTAAAAATACAAAGTATCGTCACCAAATAATAATTTTTTTTTCTGGTAATTACAAACATAACCTGATGTGCAATATATGAAATGGCTTTGTCATATAAACATACAATCTCATTTGTGATAAGTAATAAAAAGAGAATTGTGAAACATAACTTGAGTCTTGAGATGATTAAAACATCCAAAGATATAACATTATTAAGAAAATCAAACAGAACATTCAAATTACTTGTCTTCAACCTAAAAGAAATTAAAATCTCTCAAAATTATAAACTTGAAGTACACAATTAAACAAATTTCAATGTCGTTGAAATTTTTGCATTCTAATAATTGTCATTTACACAAATATTAATGTTTGTTCTCTCTCCAAGAGCTCCTCTGCACTTGTATTGATAAAGCCAAAAGCCTACAAAATAAACATAAAAGACAAAATATAGTTTAGTTCATAATCTCACACAAGCCAAAAATGTCTTTCACATAGATTTTATGTCGAAGACATGTGATGGATAAGAAGAAGCAAATCAACGCACAAAAAGAAATTGAATTCCAACCAAAAACGTTTTTCACATAGACTTTTTGTTGAATAAGTTTGATAGATAAGAACAAGAAAAGCAAGCACAAGAACCATATGAAATGAATTCCAACTATTTTATATATATTCTCTATACCATTGCTCCTATTGTACGTGCAAGCAAAGTGCCACCAATTTGCTTCACGAGACTAGAAGGTGCCTAGTTTAGAGGGAGGGACCAGGCATATATATTTACCATTAAGAATCAAAAAAAGAAATTAAAGATGCAGTAACTCCGCTGGAAGCAAAAAGGAACAGGAGTTGGAAACTTTCAGTTGACATTAAACTCCATGTCCGTCTGTGGCCCTACATCTCTAGTTCTCTTTTCACACACCATGGTACAGGCCTACACAAAACTCTAAAGCAAACCCTATTCTAAGCTCAAAAAAAGCTAACCTACTTGAGTCTATATAAATTCAAAAGCTGGCCCCACAAGGCCAACACACACATAGGGGAAAGAAGTCATAATGCCTTGAAGCCTTTTTGAAGAGGAGGAAACTGAATGACCATTTGTGATTACAGAGTCTCTCTCTTTATCCTAATGCCTTGAAGCCTTTCTGAAGAGGAGGAAACTCAATGACCATTATATTCTAAAATTTGTTCGTCATCACTGTTACCTTTTTGCATTGGTTGGAGAAGCTTTGGTTGAACGCACAATCTAAAAGTTGTGAGCAATAACTAAATTTCTTACCTCAACTGATTAACATGAAGAACATACATCATATTTGTTCATGTAAATTCATGAAAACAAGAGAATTGGAATCTGGAAAAAGTTCATAAATGGTTGCATTAAAAACAAGTGAGAGAGTAGAACAAAATCTTTCTACGTGACTGTTATCATATGCATACTGTATCTCCATGGAATCATGAGATACAAGCCTCTGAACCCTAAAAAATAGTTGTAAACAGCAAACAAATTATCAGCAAACTATAGAAGTAGAAAAGAGGAGGGCATTGAGAGCATTCTGTAAAAATGATGAGTCGCCGCAAGACTAGGTTGCAGCAATGAATCAAGCATTCCTGATATACAATATTTTGGAATCTCAGCAAGAAGTAGAGAAGGGTGGGATCCATCCATTGGATTCAAAAAGAGAGAATAGGAATGTAATACACGCAGTATAGTTCATTAATATGCAAGAAATTGCAAGGGGGTTTGGCAGGGACATTTGGCAGATGTAAGACCAAAAAGAACCAAAAACTAATATAATTAGTTTACAGAACTGGAAAGGAAATGAAGCTGACAGGTCAATAAGTGTGAGTTCGTGAAAATCAAACCTTGCCTCTTATTAAGTTTTTGTGGATGAAGCAGGAGACTATCACTTGTCTTTGCAATACATAGGAATTTTGATAAATAGGTAAAAGATATAAAATAACAATAGTTAATGAAGTAAGTCAACAGAAACTAATAGTAGATACCAATTTATTTTAATCAAGCATAAAGTTACTCGAATAGCAATTCAAAGAAAATAAAAAAAGCAGCCCTATTGTGCATGTGCATGTGAACAAGATGGGTACAAAATTATTAAACAATTCAAAGAAAATATTTGCTGCAACGAAAACCAATTGTAATCAGAACTGGTCATTACGTACCTTACGAATGCATCATTAGTTATCCTCATCCCTTGATATTTGTTGTTGGTTCTCAGGAGATTTGGATTGAAGGTTGCTCCCAACATCCTGCATATGCTTGTAATTAGTGATGCCTTAAATTGGGTTTTGAGACAAGAAAAATGCAAAAACAACTACTTATCATGCCTTACCTGCCTTGTAAAGTGCTGTTCAAGCATTTTCTCCATGGCAGCCAATTTATCTTTCATGGTACTTACTTCCTCTTGCAACCTCTCCATTTCTGAATTCCTATACAAGGCTGTAGAGCTACTTGAAGTTGACCCCCATAATTGAGTGGGGGTCACACTCATGCCAGAACAACGTACTCGGCCATGCCTCTCACGTCCCATCACTCTAGCATAGATATCGTTTGGGCTAATACAGTCTTCATAATTCTCAGGTGCTTGCTCTTGGATCTCTTCCATTTCATGCTATAAAATCATCAATATAAATTAAAAATTAATTTACTAGTTTTACTCAATTGATAGAATTTTAAACCTATGGTATTATCTACAACTTACTATCTTCACAGCAGCCATTGCATCAACTGGTGTGCCATCTTTATGACGATGTGTCTTGACAAAGATGTCCTTTCGAGAAGGTGGAACATTGCTAGGGTTGTTTGCTTGCTATATATATTAAACAAAACTATGAAGATATAAGAACATGATGAAATAGAGATAAAAATAGAAAAATACTGAACTATTGGGATATTACCATTTCAATAGCAACCCTTACAAAGCTCTTCGAACCAGAAGTATGCGGCATCATTTGCTTACTCCGATTTGCCTTGCCTCTCTCACATTTTTTCTATATTAAGAATTTGTGAATCAAATAAAGATAACAATAATATTGGTTAAATAAAATATAACTACAGAAGAGTAAACACGATCATGTACTAACCTTACTGTCATTTGAGCTCCAATAGTCAATAAGTGTATACCATTGCCTAGGCACAACATTAGGTGGGCAGGGAACATATCCATGTCTTTCCTCAATCAATCCTTCATAATAGCATTTCTTTAATCTACATTTGTTGTCCCTCCATTTCTTTTGAAGAGACCTCATCACAAGGTGATGGGAAGTTGGATCAATTGCAAATAACACCTATAAAACATTAAAAATTCAATTATTATGTAAAAATACTAACAATTCTAATAAAAATTGTAAATTATATATTTTTTAAAGACTTTTACCAACACTGCCTGTAAAGCACGATTCTTATCATCATCATTGATGTCAGACCATTCAACCGCATCTAAAGGTAAAATGGTTCCATCTCTTGCCACGATACCAATATGGCTTTGTAACTTCGAAGCATTAGGTCCTACAAAATCACCATTACTAGTGGTGTCGACTACATACTTTTGCCCATAAGGCAAAGGCCGTAATCCTTGACATGTTGTTCGACCTCTTCCTCTCTTTTTTGGGGGAGCAGGTGTAGAAGAGCCATCTTGTGTGTCCATCTATTCAAAACAAAGTGTTTAAATTAAAGAAATTGACAAACAATATTTGAATGCATTACATAATATATTAAGCAAAAACATGTAAAAAACTATATCTTGATGAGTGTGATAAAGATATGTTTATGTGCACAAGGAGTTACCAATCAACACTCCTATTGTCTGTACGGTGAATCACATCAATCAGTCAATCTCTTCCATTTCATCATTAGAATATGATTCAATTCCATCGCCAATCGTGTTATAATCATTCAGCAAATCAGGAGGTGCATCAACAGTTCTTCCACGCACATTTGGCCTTACCCAATCAATATTGTCCTCATCAAGTAGGTCTGTATTATCTATGTGTTTGTGCAAAAAAGGTTCACTCTCCCAAAACATACCATCACCACCAACACAATCCTCATTCATATCATACAAATCTCTTGGTTTGGTCTTGCAAACAACATGCCAATCAGGTTCCGTAGGATCTTGTATGTAAAAAACTTGCACAACTTGGGATGCCAACACGTATGGCTCATCTGTTTTATGATGAGTTGGTAACTTACGGTTAATGTTTACGATTGTAAATCCAAGCTGATCAATTTTGATTCCAGTGCCTGGATTCCTATCGTCAATCCAATTGCACTTGAACATAACATACTTGAGGCGATCAGAATAGGACAGCTCAACTATATCGGTTAAACACCCATAATATGTTACGTCTCCTTCAACGGGCCTTTTATCTTTGGCGCTTGAGTAGCTCGTAGTCATTGCAACCATTGCAACACCACTATTTTGACAAATTCCTCTTTTTTCTCGATTTTTGGTGCGAAATCTATATCCATTTATTATATAGCCACTAAATCGTTTTACAATTGAGTTTGGACCTTGGGCAAGCCATGTAATTTCATCTGGCACCACATCTCCAACTCTGTGTAGTCTTTCAACCTAAAAAATGGGAAAAAGATTGAGATATTTAGAATAATGCAACTCAAAGGAGGAAGTTTTCTTAAACAATCCTTACTTACATGCTCTTTAAACCAATCCACAAACTGATCATTATGCAGTCTGTGCCTTTCATGCTCATTTTTGTTGCGATGCAACATCCTCAAAACTCTCTTATGTTGCCTATAATGCAACAAAAGTGTAAAAGTAACTTGTTATATAGGAAGCCTTACTATGGATAGCTTGAGATACCTATAATACGTAAAACATATGATAAATGGAAATATTGAAAATGAACCCATAAAAAAAGAAAGACTTACTCTATATAGCTTGCGACACTATCAGAGTTGAACAACAAATACCGATGCGCTTGGTATAACTCTAAAGGATTAGATTCGCAAACCGAAACTCCTCCTATCACACTTTCATCATTATTCCTTGCTGGTCGGTTGAACCTCGTTTCAATACCACGTAAATATCTTGAACAAAATGTGACACACTCATTTGCTAAATAAGCCTCAGCTATAGATCCTTCCGGCTGTGCCTTATTACTGACGCATGATTTCAATGTGAACAAGAACCTATGTGCCAAAACAAAAAGATATTCAAATAAAGCAATATTTTATATCATAATATTAACCCACAAGTTATTACACATACCTCTCAATGGGATACATCCAACGGTATTGGACAGGTCCACCTAATAGTGCCTCTGATGCTAAATGAATTGGTAAATGCTCCATAATATCAAAGAATGCTGGTGGAAATATCATCTCCAATCGACAAAGAGTGTGTACAATACGGTCATTAAGTTCTTCCAAATCCTCCTCTCGAAGAACTTTCAAGCATATTTTACGAAAGAATATGCACAACTCAATTATGACTGAGCAAACATTCTTCGGCAACGATTTTCGCATAGCCAATGGAAGAAATTGATGCATTAATACGTGACAATCATGACTCTTCAAACCTAGGATCTTGCATTCTTTGACATTAACACACTTGGCAATATTGGAAGAGTACCCATCAGGAACCTTTATGCTATTCAAAACTTTACAAAATAAGGTTCTTTCGTTCTTATCTAGTGTGAAGCATGCAGCTGGCATATACACTTTTTTTCTTTCCAAATCTACTCTTGGATGAAGTTCTTTTCTTAAACCCAAGTTCTGTAAGTCTCGACGAGCACTTAAAGTATCCTTCGATTTCTTTTCCAAATTCAACAAAGAGCCAAGAACATTATCACAAATATTTTTCTCAATATGCATGACATCAAGATTATGTCTTAGCAAATTGTGTTTCCAGTAATCCAATTCAAAGAATATGCTTTTTTTCTTCCAATTACAACGGTTGTCCTCACCATCATTCAATCGTGCTCTTTTCCTTCCATTTTCCTCATTTGTTTCTGCAAATGTTATCCTCTCTAGTCGCCCTAACACATCAATCCCAGACAATGGAACAGGTGCAGATCTAGTTTCAATTGTGCCATCAAATGATTTTCCATCAAATCTATACTTGTGATTAGCTGGCAAAAAACGCCGATGTCCCATGTAACAGAATTTCCTTCCTTTCTTCAAGTATAAGCTACATGTGTTATCATTGCAATTAGGGCATGCATGCTTTCCTTTTGTGCTCCATCCGGATAGCATAGCATACGCTGGAAAATCACTGATTGTCCAAAGCAAAGCTGCACGCATTTGAAAAGTTTCATTCCTTGACTGATCAAATGTTGGCACTCCAGTTTCCCATAACTCTTTTAGCTCTTCTATTAAAGGTTTCAAATAAACATCAATGCTTTGTCCAGGACTTTTTGGACCCGGTATAAGTGAAGACAATATCATGTTGGGTTGCTTCATGCACATCCATGGTGGCAAATTGTATGGAATCAAAACCACTGGCCATATACTATATGTGGTATTCATTGATCGAAATGGATTAAATCCATCACTTGCTAAACCCAACCTAACATTACGGGTCTCCACAGCGAAAGATGGGTGATTGATATCAAATGACTTCCAAGCCTTTGAGTCTGCCGGATGCCTTAACAAACCATCCTTGGTACGTCCCTCATCATGCCATCGCATGTCAGAAGCTACTTTTGATGACATAAACATCCTTTGGAGCCTTGGTTTTAGTGGGAAATAACGTAAAACCTTGGCTGGAATTTTTTTCTCACCTTCCGATCGATCTTTAAGATTCTTATACCTTGAAGTGCCACATATATCACAATTCTCCTTCTTTTTGTCAGGCTCTTTCCAGAACAACATGCAGTTTTTAGGGCAAGCATCAATCTTTTCATATCTCAGACCCAACTCTTCAATAATCTTTTTGGCTTGGTAATGGCTCCCAGGTAATTTTGATTCCTCGGGAAATGAAATTTTCAACAACTCAAGCAACTGGGTCATAGACTTGTTACTCCATGAATTTAAGCACTTTATATGAAAAAGCATCAAAATAAATGACAACACAGTCTGCGTCTTACACCCTGGGTATAATTCTTGCTCATATTCATTCATTAATTTGGAGAAGTTATTAGTATGTTCATTGTGCTGGTATTCAGGTTCTTGCTCTTCCAAGTTTTGGTTCCCAACACCACTTGACTCTTCATTCTCGTTTTGGTTTCCAAAACCACTTGGCAATTCATGCAAGTTCTGATTCCCAAAAATATCATGTACTAAGTCTCTAATACCATCATCTCTTGTCACACTAGGCTCATTATTCCCCAAATTGTTAGTAGACGCTGCTAACTGTAAAATATCTTCTCCATGATGATACCATGCCCTATAATTTTTAGCAAATCCAAGCCTCAAAATGTGGTCTTCTACTGTATTTCAATGATGCCATAACACATTATTGCATTTGGGACACGGACACTTCAATTGTTCCCCAATATTGGTTCTATGATCAAATGCAAACTGAAGAAAACCTTGAACACCATCAAGGAATTCATTGGTTGCCCTATTTAAGCTAGAAAATAAGAATTATATTAGTATATCAATAAGACATATACAAAATAAAAGAGTCTAAACCAAATAAAATTTAATAGTTATATACCTCATCCAAGACTTATCCATAGGAGAGTATGTTGTTCCTCAAAGCTCTCAATTCTTTGTTGATTTGGTTGCAAATAATCCTCACTCCTTATTTCAACTAACAATTCAAGTGACTTTAATTACCATTATCAAATGTATACATTCATATTTTTAGAACTTGTAATAGAAAAAAAGAAGTGAAACAACTTTTAACAAAGAAAAGAATATAAGGCAACCTATAATACATAGTAGGCACTAGTTTTATCTAAGCAACACAATACTAAAGGAAAGAAAATAAATATTCTAATCAATATTGTCCATGATGAATAGCAGTTACTAGTTTTGTTGAGGATCTAATTACCATTTGGAAGTGCATGTGAGAAGCATGCCATCATTTTGTTGAGGATTACCATTTGGAAGTGCATGTGAGAAGCATGCCATCATTTTGTTGAGGATCTAATTACCATTTGGAAGTGCATGTGAGAAGCATGCCATCATTTGGAAGTGCATGTGAGAAGCATGCCATCATTTTGTTGAGGATCTAATTACCATTAGGAAGTGCATGTGAGAAGCATGCCATCATTTTGTTGAGGATCTAATTATCATTAGGAAGTGCATTTGGCCTTTTATATTGTTCAAAAGCCTAATTGATGGTGGTTAGGTATCAGTTGGGTTTTTCCAAAAATCCTAATTAACTTGTCACATCAATGGTCCATTTCTCAAGAAAAGAAGCAAAATGAAGTAGGGGCCATGCTCAGGTCACTCCACTCCATGTGGCTGCAACCTTGCTGAGCTCAAGGTCTAGTCTCTTGAGGAGGGCTTGTCTCAAGTCCCAACCTCATCCCACTTCACATCCTCTCCAGTGCAGAGCTCTTGAGCTTTGCTTCAACGTGGCTCTCAACAGGCTGCCAACCACACCTGGCCCTCTCCTCCATAGCCAGCCTTCTCTCTCCAATGCTCTCATTGCAGCATTAAAGAGAGCTCAAGCACATCAGAGGAGGGGTTGCATAGAACAGCAGCAACAGCAGCTCTTTTGGCCATTAAAGTGGAATTAGAACAGCTTATCATTTCCATCCTAGATTATCCTAGTGTTAGTAGGGTGATGAGGGAGGCTGGGTTCTCCAGCACCTCTGTCAAGAACAACCTAGAGGACTCTTCAGCTACTTCTGTGTTCCCTTGTTATGGTAGCTCTGATGGTGTTTTCTCTTCTCCTTGTTCTCCTTCTCCTTCTGATAATCACAGGGAAATCATCAACAACACCAATTACTAGCAAACCCACCTCCTGAATCTCTCGTTTGAGCAAAACCCAGTTCTATTCCCCACTCAAAAGAAACATTTATGCACCCCCATAATAGATTCAGCTACTGAGGGGGATATCAGATTGGTTTTGGAAGTTTTGTTGAGGAAGAAAAGAAGGAACACTGTAATCGTTGGGGATGGTTTGCCCACTAAGAGACATGTGTATTCATTTAATTGTTTCCCTCAAACTACATTTTTACATGTAAATTCCAATTAGAACAAAATATTTATTGTAAATACCTAAAGTGGATAAAAGGGAAAAGGAAAAAACAGGGGGGAAAAACATACGATCAAAAATAAAAAATATTAAAAAAGGAAAAGGAAAAAACAGCCAGCATTCCCTGTTTCTTGACAACTCTGTTTTCTTTGTTTCTTATTACACAAGTAATCCAGGTCATATACTGTTGTTATATAGGTTTATAAGTCTTTCAAGATAATAATCTCACCAAACCCAACATAAGAATATCCACAAAAATAAGTCTGTTTTCTTTGTTTTTTATTGCACATGTAATCTAGGTGCATGCTACAGAAATACACTCAAATAGCATTCAAGTAAGCCCTGAAAACAAAGTGTAATTCGGCTTCACGGCATGACAAATACACTATAGACACAATGCCTAGGACTTTCTTCACTAATTTTCCAAGAAATTACACTCATAGCCAAAGATTGACAGCATGAAGTTAATGCTTGTCCCACTATCCAGACATGACTGAAATGGTACGTTCACTCCTCATGCATAGTAAAAGTATACTAAAATGACAAAAATACCAACAAACTACAACTTCAATCCTCACGTAAAAGCTCAAGGTCCCACATATTACATAAAAAAACAAAGCTAAATATTTTTCTTCTTCTTTCAAACATTTAACCAAACAGTGAGTACACAATACACAATAAAGTGCTAAAGCCACGATTCATGGATTCATGAGTTCATGGTTCCACGTTCCTTGAAAAGCCTAATGCGAGGTAGGCAAAGAATGCCTGGTAAAAGATAAGAAAGTCATTACAGTGAATACATTCAGCTTACTTTGGCTTCGAAAATGGGAACTTAGCGATGGCAATAATCTTGGTGCATTTGCCTTGTGTAAAATACAAACACATTGGCCTCCAACGATCACGCTTACGAGCCAATGATATAGTTGAACGACTCGAGTCTTCAGTAGAGACGGAAGCAGAGATGTTAAATCTCTAGACAGGAGAAAGTGAAGGAACGAAGGTAAAATCAATAGACTCCTAATTGGGGAAAATCAGTAGGTAAAAAAGAGAGATTCCAGATTACAATACTCTATAAGAGCAAAATCAATCGACTCCTACAAATAGGTATGAAACACCAATTGGGGAAAACAAAATATAGAAAAAAGCTAAGAAATTTACTAAGAAAATAATGAGATGTGAAATAAAATAATACTTACCTCAGATTGTAACGAGTGGAATCAACAGAAAAAGGAAAATCCTTCAACGAATGACAATAGCACCAAGGATGGCAATAGTAGGTTGAGTTTCGTTTACAGAGAGTAGTCGAGAACGGCAGGTTGGGGTTCTGTTATAGAAAAAGTAATTAGCAGTTGTTGTTCTTTTCAGAGGGCTAACATTGTTCCATCGATCAATGTTCAATATGCCTGAAGAACTTAAGCAGAAACAGATGATGAAAAAAAATAAATCCAAAACCATCAGAAAAAAAAAGAGATGCACATTTAAACCAGAAAATTTCGCATATTATATCTCTGAGTGAACCATAGAAAGGGGAAAGGAAAAGAATCACGAAACCAGAAACCTGTAAAACCCTCCAATAATGCGAAGATCGACAGTCACAGAGGGTCTGCAATCTGAGTGCTGATCGGGTGTCTTCAATCTTTCACAATAGATAAAAAGTGGGAAGCAAGTTTACTGAATGACAAAGGCTTTTGCAGGTTAATGGATGTGTGCGTGGGACTAGGGCTTGATCAAGATAGTGAGAGGGAAAAGAGAAGAACGAAGATGCGCGCGCGGGAAAGGGAGAAATGTGTTGCGCGCGAAAGAGCAAAAGCCCAACAAAAGGCGCCGTCGCGAAAACACAAAAAGAGCGTCGCAAAAGCCTAAACAAAAGGTGCCGTCGTGCAAATAAGAAAAGGCGACTAACAAATTGCGGCAGACGAAAAAAGGTGTCGCAATTTGATGTTTTAGTGGCTATCCGACTAAGTGTCGTAAAAACGTTGCCGCTAAAAGCATATTTTTTTTGTAGTGCCTCCTTGGGTTTGCTGGTACGGAGGGGGTGAAATTGACATTCTGCGGGGTTTGGTAAGACTGCTGGGCCTGCTGGGCCTGTTGGGGTGCAGAGATATTCACGTGAAGCGGCTTCTTGGCTGGAGGAGCCTGGACCAGATTCACTTCCCCTTATTTTCGGGCCCCGGTCTTTTTGAATCCAGCCCCTTTCTTCTGGGCCATGGAGGCAGAGGAATCAGCTTGCCCAGTCAGAGTAGAGTAGTCTATCAGCCTTCCTGACCTGACCCCCTCCTCGATCCGATCCGCCACTTGCACCAGGGCTGCAAAGTTGGTGGTAATCTGACCCACCAGATGGTTGTAGAAAGGCTGCCCCAGTGTGCCCATAAACGTGGAGATCATCTCCGGATCTTGCATAGGTGGCCTGACCTGGGAGGCGGCCTCTCTCCACCTCTTGGCATACTGCCGTACCGGCTCATCTTTCCCTTTACTCATCCTCATCATGTCGTACCGGTCTGGCACGATCTCAGAGTTGAATTTATATTGGTCTAGGAACGCGTCGGCCAAGTCCTTCCACCTCCTGATCCTTCCATGGTCCACTATAGCAAACCACCTAAGAGCTGACCCGGTCAAACTCCTTTGGAAGAGTTGGATCAGTATGCCATCCTCCCGGCCAAATTGGCATAGGGCCCCGCAGTACAGTTTTAAGTGGCTCATTGGGCAGCCCGTGCCATCAAATTTGTCAAAGTCCGGGCACTTGAATTTGGCCGATAGGCATACGTTTGGATACATGCACAGATCGTCAAAGGTGGTTTCCCCTTTTACCTCTTTCAATTCTTCTTGGATCCTTTCTATCCTGAGTAGCATTTTCCTTTCCATCTCTTCTCTGGCTTTTTCTTTTTCCAGCTCTTTCTCTGATTCAGCTATATTTTCCCTGATCGGAATGGGTTCAGGGACTGGTTCAGAAATGGGCTCAGGCAAGGGTTGAGCTGGAGGCGGCATGTAGGCCTGCGGTGGTGGTGCCTGATGAGAAGTCGATGCTTGATTTTGGGCTTGGGCCTGCTGGGCCTGAGCCGCCAGTATGTCTCCCAGCATTTTGGCTAGACCGGCCACCTGCTCTTGCAGCTGAGCAAAGTCCTGAGCAGGTACGGTGGCTTGGGCTTGGTTCTCTTTAGTGTTCATGGCTCTGGCTTTGGATCTGGTCACGGGAGCAATGGTTGCAAATAATTGTACCTGGGTTGCAAGTAAATGTACCTGGTAAAAAAATTAACAGAACATGTTAGCTTCCATTTAACTTGAGTCATACCCCTATACATGTAGACAAGTAGGTTAGGTGAACACTAATCCAGATTTGTTTTTTTTTTTAATTTTTTTTTAATCTTTTATTTTTTGTTTTTTTTATTTTTTTTTGTTGGAATATTTTAGGGCTTCCAAGGGTCCTAAAATTTTTTGATTTGATTGGTACGAAAAAGACCAACCAAGGTTTTTTTTTTCATGGAATATTCTGAGGCTTCCAAATGTCCTAAAAATTTTTGACTTTGAGTGGTTCTCGTGACCAAACAAAGGTTCTTGGAATATTCTGAGGCTTCCAAATGTCCTAAAAATTTTTGACTTTGAGTGGTTCTCGTGACCAAACAAAGGTTTTTTTGGAATATTCTGAGGCTTCCAAATGTCCTAAAAATTTTGACTTTGAGTGGTTCTCGTGACCAAACAAAGGTTCTTGGAATATTCTGAGGCTTCCAAATGTCCTAAAAATTTTGACTTTGAGTGGTTCTCGTGACCAAACAAAGGTTCTTGGAATATTCTGAGGCTTCCAAATGTCCTAAAAATTTTGACTTTGATTGATAAAAATAACCAACCAAAGGTTTTTTCCTTTTCTGAATTTTCTCAGTTTTCAAGTTCAAAAGCTTGATTGAAACATGTTTGAATTGAATTGGTATCAAAAAATATGACACCTTGGTTCCTTCTTTGAGTTTCAACATTATGTTTAATCTTAAAGGAATATATATATATTTTTTTATTTTTATTTTTTTTAGACATTTTTATATTTTCTTTGGGGTGCCTAAGGATTATCCACAGTGTTTAGGCATTTTATTCTGAAAATTCGGGCTGAAAAAGCCAATTTATTCATTTTCTGCATGTATCCGGCATTAAGTGCCGGATAAGCATATGTCTTATTGTATCCGGCAATAATGACCGGATACACCCATAAGCCTTTGTATCCTGCAATATATACCGGATATGAAGAAAATTATTTTTAACCGGCCTGAGTTGCCGGTTAATGCCGAAATGGCCATTTTGACTCGTTTTTTCACCAGATTAGGTTTTTTTCATTCCCACTTGATGTTCACCTTAACTTGACCTTCAAAACTTGCCCCAAATTGGGCTTGGACATCATACTTGCAAAATTCCCCAAATTCATGAAAAGAACATGGCATTACCTTGCCACCTTGTATTACCTTCATTCAATATGATATTCACATTATACCTTGGCCTGTAAAACATGCAAACGGCCTTCCCACATTTACACCCAATTCCCCAAACGCAATTGTGTGCTTTTAGCTGAAAACGTGTTTCTCCACCTTCAAGCGTATGGTTTTTGGGTTTTGGCTTAATTGGCAACTTAGAACTCAAGTCTAGTGATGCCCGGAATCGAATCACAGATCCCATTGTCATCACATCATTGACTCAAATTCTAAGGTAAATGTATTCACTTTCGCTTTCCGAAGTCACGACCTTGGTACGCCAAGCTACACACATTCATGGTTCAACTTCCTATAGGTAATGGGTAGGCTGTGCAAATAGTTTAAAGTGCTCAAGTGTAATTTAAAATTGAGGTAACATTCACAACATCCCAGCCCCTTGCCACTCTTTTTCGTAGCTATGCATACAATTTCAAGCCAAGGCATATGACATTATATTGAAATTAAAACATACGCAAGCAAGAAAGCCCAAAGCAACCCAATATGCACACAAGCATTACATGCCCAAAAAGTAGTGTACAAACATGTTATCATCTTGTGCAAACAATAATTAAATCATGGAAGCATGCTTGAAACCCAAAAGCATTCCCTAAAGTTCCAGATTTTCATGCTCTTTTTCATGCTCAAAGTGTATCATTTACCCTCCAAATTAAAGGCCTAAAAATACAGCACCCACATGCATTGTACAAGAAGCTTTTAACCGTGAAACATGCTTGAAAAACCCCTCAAAACCTCTACCAAATTCTGGGTTTTAAGGTCTCATTTTCATGCTTAAAGTGTCTTGTTTATGCCCAAGTTGAAGCCTAAAATTTCAGCAATTACTTGAGATGGTATAAGAAGGGTTTTGATGGTGAAAGCATGCTTGAAAACCCTCCAAATGGCTACTGAATTCCCAGATTTTTTTTATTGTTTTCATGCTCGAAGTGTATCACTCATACCCCAAATTGATGCCTAAAAATTCAGCAACTACTTGACATGGTGTAAGAAGGGTTTTGTTGGTGAAAACATGCTTGAAAACCCAATATTAACACTAAATTTCCAGATTTCATTGTTCATTGTTTTCATGCTCAAATCATGTCATTCTATACCCCCAAATCAAAAGCATGGCATAAAGCAAACATTAAGCACTAAAAAGCATTATTCATGGGAAACATGCTTGAATACCCCAAAACAAACACAAAATTTCCAGATTTCAAATATTGTATTTTTTTTAGCTCATGGCATTGAAACCCCAAAATAACATATGCTAACACATGATATAGCAAAGTCATATAACAATATGGGTTTTTCCTTTAAACAACAATCAAGCAACATGCCCATGCCTTTATCCATGTGAACTTTCTAATCATACAAATTAGATTTGAGATTCAACATACACAAGCAAAATAAACAAAATAGCAAGCATTCAAAAGTAAAGAAAAAGCACGAATATACACAAAATGGCTTAAATCCACAAGTCCCCAGCAGAGTCGCCAGTTGTGAGACACGGGAAAAAATCACCGGAATGATCATCCCTCCGTCAACACACGAGGATCGACGCAAAAGTGAGAGAGTCCCCACCATTCAGAATTTTGAGGTGAGAATGGACACCAAAAGATTCAAAAGATAAGCAAAAAGAGATAAAAAGCAAATTCTAGGGTAAAAATAACCCTACTTGAAAATAAAATCCAGAGATGGGTAAGGGGATTAGATTATAAACAGGGGAATGTGTTAGGCACCCCCATTCACCCACACAAGGTGGTTGCCAAGTGTTTGTTCATGCTAAAAGAAAATAGGAAGCTTGCTAAAAAATCATGAAAAGCCTTGAAAAAGGAACAAGTGTATGATATATTCACATGAAGATCCAAATGGATTTTAGATCTTCTCTTATGTCAATATCATTTCTGGAATATCACAAAAAGATGGAAATCATAGCAAAAGTTGCACAAAACCAAGTTGAGGCAAATCCGAGAAATTTGGTAAAAAGTAATGCCATTTGTCTTGAAATCATTCAAATCCAATTTTAAATTGAACCAAACCAAATCCATTTGAAATATCTTAGTAAATAAAGGACTCATGAAAATTTCAAGTCAATCCGGTTGAAATCCTAGGAGTTATGCTCCTTTAAAGTTGCTGCTGGGGATGATTAAAAGTAACAAGTAGGCAACTTTGGAAAATCACCTAGAAAAAT
Source organism: Buxus sempervirens (assembly GCA_947561395.2). Taxonomy (NCBI): domain Eukaryota; kingdom Viridiplantae; phylum Streptophyta; class Magnoliopsida; order Buxales; family Buxaceae; genus Buxus; species Buxus sempervirens. The sequence continues at coordinate 15,924,748 of OX387190.1, read as the reverse complement.
ATACTCCATAGAAATCTGTGAAATTTGGTGTCAATGAAGTCTGTATGGCCATCTTTCAAAAGAAACTAGCCTCATACAAAAACTCATTCGGATGTGCCTTGCGTGATCTCCCGAACAGGCCCCGAAGATCACAGATTTACCCAGAAAAGTACTAATGAGCAGCTCTGAGTAAATCTGTTACAAATAATTCAAATGGAGTCAAAAAATTATGAAACCAACTGGATTTAAAAATAGACTCATAAAGGAGTGCCCAGAAACAAAAATCACTCGAATCAGATTTAAAACGAACACATGGCGCTCCGTCGAAGTGACAAGTTCTGTATTGGAACCTAAACTATCCAATCAACTTCGACAGAGAGGTGTCAAAAATGCGTTTGATAGAAATTAATGAAATTTGGTGGACATAAACTAGACAGCCTCACCTTTCCCATGGTTCTGGAATCGCTCCAAAATTCATCCGGACGATGAAGTTATGAGCGTCCGAAATAAGGGTATAGGTGCTATCAAGTTAGGCCCTTTTTTAGTAAAGCCAATACAAAAATGTGACAACGTGTGTGCAATTCGTGCAAGATGAACACAAAACCTTTAAAAATCATCCAAAGACATTCCAGAATTGATTGAGGCCATTTATTTGAGATTTATCACAATGAATGTAATAAATCCCCAAATGTGAGCCTATCCCGCCAAAATAGTGATATGTATGTGCAAGTGTGAAAAACCAAACAAGATCAATAGCATGCATACATATTCATCAAAATAAGGTTCTAAAACAGCCTAGGGTTCCATTCCATTATCGTTTCCCTCTGTTCTCTCTCCCCGTTAAACACGGTTCTTCAAGATAATCAAGGGTACTTTGAATATGAAACGGTTTACAATCAATCAAAAGGCTTTATGCTACATAGGTTCTAGTACTAGGGTCAATCCCCAGTCTCGTTTCTCCTAGATCCCGCCTCCAAGTTTTACGGCTAGGGGGAGTCTCGAGATACTTTGAGCCGGGGAAGGGTTTTCACACACAAAGAAGGCCTTATTCTACAGAAAGGTAGAAGAAGAGATCTAGATCTAGGAATGTAAAAACAGAAAATAAAAGAAAAGTTTGAGGCTTACCTGGGTTCTGGATGCACTTCCACAGCGGTTTTCCTCTTCTCTTGGAGTTCTTCTTGGCGAGAATTCAAAACAAGAGTTAATGGCCATTTGCTTAAGGAGGAGCCTCCTATTTATAGGCAAAGGCTAGGGTTAGGGTTGGTGAGAATGGTAGACATAACATAAGGTCTATAGCCCACCAACCTTAACCCTAAGGCTATTTCCAAGATTTCCCCTCATTTAATGAGGGATATGATGGTAAAAGTGAAAAGCTCTCGGAAAACCCTAATTTTGAGCAAAACTTATGTATCCGGTATATCAGGCCGGATACACAAGGGCCTTAAGGTATCCGGTATATAATACTGGATACACTAAAGCTCTCTTGTATCCGGTATGTTCCACCGGATACACAGAGGAGTACTTGTATCCGGCCTGAGTTGCCGGATACAGGTAAAAATTCATTTTCTTCAATTTCTGTGCTGGCTTTCAAAGAGATAATGATTTTTGATGATTGTTTGTGCAATTTGGGGTGTATACAGATACAATGCAATGGAATGTTAATTTGATTTCATCGTTATGGCCATCATATATAGCATCAATGATTATGCAAACTCCCATTGCTACTTTATTGCATCAAGATGTGCCGGTGTGGAGACTCTCTAAGAATGGTAAATTTTCAGTCTCAACAGCCTATCGTCTTCTAGTAGGCTCTTGTATTGAGAATCTAGATGATTTTTGGTTGCGTATTTGGCACCTCAAATGTCCAGCGAGAGTTCGCCTCTTCGTTTGGAAAGCCTGCTGGGTGTGCTCCCAACTTCACAATTGCTGGCAACGAGATTAAGATCTATTCAAAACTCCTGCTGTTTTTGTCAAGATAATGAATCTGTTGAACACATATGGCTTCACTGTCCGTTTTCTAGAGCAATTTGGTTAGCAACTATTGGGGGCTTTATGCAACAGTATGGACCATCTTTCTCCTTCTCGCAATGGTTACGGAACCTAATACCTTTTCTCAAGCACAACGGGGGTGTGGATGCTAATGAGTTTTTATTTGTTGTGGCTGTCTTTAGATGGACTATCTGGAATCATAGAAAGAGTCTTATTTAATAACATAACTCCAGATGTCTTTCAGGTTGTTTCTAATTTTTCTAGAATGCTTGAAGAAGTCATGCGCCTTTATCAGGAAGACAAGTTTCAGAAAGCTGCATTTGACCAAATCTTGGTTCGTTGGTTAAAGCCAAGACAGCCATTTATAAAGATTAACTTTGATGGATCATTTAGGTCAAATAGCAAAAAGTCAGGAATGGGTGTAATAGCTCGAGACAGCCTTGGTTGTTTTTATGCAGCAATCTCATCTCAATGTGAAGCTCAATCCTCACTTATGGCGGAAGCGTTTGCAGCGTTGGAGGCCGTAAGACTAGTGAAAGCTTTGGCTATTAAACATCTGATTTTAGAAGGGGACTCGTTGACAATGGTTGGTTTTCTTCAACAAATTCTATCTTATAATCAGCAGGCTGGTGATTGTCCTCAATTTCCTTGGAGAATTAGTTTGATCCTAAACACCGTATCTCAACTTTGTTCTGAGTTTCTGGCTGTTGAAGTTTCTCATATCTTTAGAGAGGGTAATGGAGCTGCAGATTGGTTAGCTAATTTTTGTTTAGACAAGTTCTCTTGTTTTTGGCTGAAGTCCCCTCTGTTGGATCTTCGCTGTATTTTGTTTGACGAGGCTCGTGATGTTGTAAGATATAGATCTATATAGTAATAAAGTTTCTTTTCGTTACCAAAAAAAAAAAAAAAATTAGAAATTTTAGGGATTTTAGCAATATCACGTATGTTTTTTCCTCCACCCTTTTAAGTTTTAAAATCAAACTTTTTAGGAATTTTATTGGAAAGTTGAATCATCAAACCTCTAATCATTCCTCTCGCTCTCCATCTATTTTTGTTTTTAAATCTTATTATAATATAATTATAATTATAATTATAATATTATTAATTTATAGTTATAACTAATTTATAATATAATTAAATTCTAATCTAAAATTAATTATCTTTTGTCTATTAATTTATAATTATGTTAATAACTAACTATTCCGCTTATGTTTTAATAATTGTGGTACGTGGCATATTGAATTCAATATGCGATGCCTGTGCATCGCACGGGCTGCCCGCTGGTTCTTTTTTATTTAAAAATGTTTTGGACCGTTTGAGACTGGCCAGCATGGTCGGTCCGGTCCGGTTTGGACTGTCATGGGCCTCAATCCAGATCGAAACCGTTCTCCGTTGATTTTAGTGAACCCTAATTTCACCCCAACAAAGGAAAACAGAGCGCATGATCCTTTCTCCCGGTCGGGGTTTGCTAAATCCCGAGCTTACTATTGCACATACACGCATATAAGCACATACAAAGCTTTGTAGTTTAATGGCAACAACCAAGAGACCTGTTCCCTGAAATTTCATTCAGCGTGGATTGTCGTTTCTGGTCAGGAGAAGCTGGGCAAAAAATGGAAGATATAGAAGATTTGCTGGTTGGAAGTGGTGGAGGAGCTCCACCTGGGTTTCGTCTACCTTTGAATGAAGTAGGAATTAATCCCAAGAAGAGAATACCCATAAACCATAAAAAGCAATCTCAAATCCAAGACCCATCTCTTACTCGCTCTCCTGAAATCCCGGGCACCCAGGTTCGCCAATCCTATTATTTCCTTTATCTTAATTTCCGTACTCCAATTCATCGCTGTTTTAGTTTCTGCAATTTCTTTTGTCTATTTAATCAATCTAATCTTACGTTGGTCTTTTTGATCTTGTAGACCATTTACATGAAGACTTTTGGATGTTCACATAACCAGGCAAGTGAAATCCTTCTACCTTTTTCCTTTTTGTTTCATATCTTCACAACACAGAACAAATTTATGGAGTTAGTGGAATATTTAATTGTACCTAGGGGACGATGGAGAAATTTTAGTTGCATTTTAAAGGAGAAAAAAAATTTCACAAATTAGTTTCAGTAGAATTACTAATGTCAGCTTGCACGGGTGGGGGAACCTTTGGGTACTTTGGTTGGCTTGGGTTTTGCTAGATTAGTATATACATATCATGTACATAGTCTTAATAGCTCCTTCCTGTGCTAATATAGAATCTTTATCTTTGCTGATAAGAAAAAGGACCTTTCACTTATTTGGTCTTAATGATGTAATATGAATAATGAAATTTACCTCTTTCATTTATTTATTTTTTGTTCCCACTCTTTGGAACTTAGTCCTAGTACTTTTTCAAGGAGAAATAGTGAAGCTTGTTGATTACTACTTAATGGCACAACACTTAATATTAGATAATGGAGCAGTTCATTTTCGTTTGTTCCAGGTATTGTTTAGTTTGTGAATGGATAGTTGATTGTAAATGTTTTTCTCTCCTATATGCGACTCATACTTTCCATTGTGTTAATTAATTAGTCATCTTTGTAACTGGAAAAAAATTTCTTTTGGCTTGTTATATGATGGAAATGGCTCTGCAAGCTCGATAAAAATATCCTTGGGATTTTGATAGTGGCAGTAAAAGTTATATTGCTATTTGGTCTGTTCAATATATTTTTCTGATATTTTGTGAGAATATGTATCCAAATGATTATTTGTTATCACTTCTGTGAATCATTTCACACTCTTGAATCCCAAGACCAAGTCTGGATGTACTGAGAACTTCAATAACTGAAGGCTAGTGTGAACCCAGCGTATGAAGTCCATGTTTTTGTAGAATATGTGTCCTGAAATTACTCTGTCAGAGATGGTTATCGGCTACAAGTGAGCTTCTAGTTTCTAACAGAAGTTCGTTTCAGTATATGCAGCGAAACTATAGAATTGATGTCCTGACAATGCAAAGAATAGTATGATTCATGAAAGTTGCAGCAAACAATGGAACACAAACTCGTTAGAGATAAGGACGGTATAATGTATTTGTAAATATAATAGAGTAGCTAAGTAAATGGCAAAAAGGGAAAAAAAATGAAAGAAGAATTCTTTGCTATATAATTAGTGGTTTAGATTGAAAATTCATGAAAACAGGCAAAGAATTTAGGAGAATTTTTAGCTCAGAATTAGTGGTATAGGCCAGAATTTCAACCATAGGAAATTTATTAAAAACAAACAAAGGATGATGTATCTGACCATACTGGAGACAATAGTAAATGTCAAATGTTAGAAACAAGCAAAGGATGATGTATCTGACCTTCTCATGGACTGTTTTTTATTTTTTTTTATTCCTGTGTACTGTCTTATCAGTTTTAATGAAATCATATTATTCATCCCAAAAAAAAAAAAAATGTTAGAGAATATTGTTTTGCTAGATAATTAGGGTTAATGTTGTAAATGTCAAATCGTAGACAACCCTGTTCAATTTTTTGTATCTCGGTTGACAGCATGTGTATGTGTGTGTGTGTGTGTGTGTGTAATGTTGGGCAGGACATGAAGTGATGCAAAAGTCAATGATCCTTCCTCTGTTTAGCTAAAATATCATAATTATTCGTTGATGTTTTAAACTTACTAAGTTTGTTGAAAATTAATACATTGTTGACTCTTGATCAGCATTCAATTAGTATTATTGTGGGATGCCTGTAACTATTATTGAGCTGTTTTGCTATTTTTATTTAATGGATTATGATTTTATCATATGTATATCATTTACCAGGATTGTGACATTCGATATTCTTCTAAAAAATCAAGACCTAATTGATTTATTGTGCTTGCATTCTACATATCAGAGTGACAGTGAATATATGGCTGGTCAACTGTCTGCATTTGGATATGCTCTGTCTGAGGTTCCTGAGGAAGCAGATCTATGGCTTATAAATACGTGAGGATCGTCGTTCCTTTTTTCTGTTTGATCTTTAATAGTTCTTTTGTTTTATTTGTCTTTTAAAAATTTTGCACAAGCTTTTATTTGCATGCTGAAGATTGTAAGTTCCCTGAGTGTAGGCATATATTCCACAATATGTTCTTTAGCTATGTATGGGGAAAGTTATATTCACTGTACGACTGCTTTTACAAATTACAACATCTCAATAGATTATTTAGGCCCTTTTCTAGTATTTCATTTGTTTGAAGAAAGCTGGCATTGTAGCCATATTGAATTTCTTGTTCTCCTTGGAGTTGAGCATTGTTCATTGACATTCTATCCCGAAAGTGGGTGCATTTAGGGAAGAATTCTGGGGCAGGATGCACTACAATTGTTAAAATATAAGGGAAGTTCTACCATTGTCAGAAGAGATATTGGTCGTAGTATATGGTTTGTTTTATGTTTAAGGTGTTTGGAAAGAGTTCTAAGAATGAATTTCAGCAGTTCTTGTTCTATGAATTTATTCCCTTTTTGAATTGTCATTTAGTAAGGACCAAACACCTAATTGTCCAGATTTGAAAATTCATTCCTTAATTTTTCCCACTCTATCTCTTCGCCCCACATGCTAATATTTCATACGATCATACTTTTCAAAAGCGAACTCTTCCATATGAATTTACAATAATCGCTCTTGAAGAAGAATTATTCTCTGTTTCAGCTTGGCAAAAAATTCCCCTTGAGCTATGTAAAATCTGAAGTTTCTGCAATCTCTCTTGTGATGGTAGCCTTATCCAAATTGTGTAGGGGAATTAGAGGAGTTGGGTTGCTTGTTTGATACCCTCAAGGGTGTTACCATAGTTCCTTCTATACCAGATGTGGTCTGTTGGTCAGTTTACAGCTCTTGGTTATTCACTTCTAAATCTTCCTTTTGCTTCCTCACATCATTGCTGTCACCTTCAACTCTTCCATTCTCACCATGTTTCTTGTGGAAATTGCCAGCTCCCTCCCATAGTCCCATGTATTGGCCTTTGTATGGGCAGTGCTCCATAAGAAGATAAACATTCTTGACAATCTCCAAAAGAGAAGATTGAATCTAGTTCTTTCACATCATGTGTGTTCTCTATGCCTAAAGGACGGGAAATTTGATTGACCATCTGTTTATTTATTTTGAGTTTGTGAGTTTTATATGGTGTTCATTTATGAGGATGATGGAGGTTAGTTGGGTGATGCTGAGGGATGTCTGCCATCTATTTCATCAGCGGCGTCTCCCATCCCTGAAATGGTTGGGTCGTCTGATGTATAGGGCTGTGTTCTTTGCAGTTTTTTGGGGCATATGGAGGACAGGAAACCGCAGGATTTATGAGAATATCCAGGTTGCAGTCCATGTAGCATTGGAGGAAATAATGGTGATGGCCTCCTCATTAGGAAGAAGTTCCAGGACATAACTGCATTGGAAATTTTTTCACAGTGAAGGGCTCTAGCTATTAGATGAGTTAAGCTCTTTGGAGGGTGGATATTGATCTGTACTGTTGTCTACGACGGTTCTGCTATGTGTTGTTGGTCAGCATAGATGTTATGCATCTGGTTTCTGTTCTGTTTTTCTTGTTGTTCCCTTGAGTCCATTTTTCTCATGGACCGTCTATTTTCCTTTGCCCTGTTCCTTTCTGATTTAATGAAATCTTCTATTATTCATATATATATATATATAGATATGCCTTCCGAGAGGTGTTCCTTGAGAACCAAAATTTTATAGTGAGCAACAGTCATAATGTTGCATCTAATCATCCTCATACATCCTTTCATTGTGAACTTACTGCCAACCTATTCTATCATATCCTCCTTCCTTTTATCTGGGTTTGATAACTGAGCTAATTTATTGCCCACTTCATATAAGCCGAATGAAAATGCAATAGGCATATTCCAGCAGTGACCATCAATAATAGACTCCACTCTTGCATCCAAGAAAAATCAAGCATCATAAGCTATTCTATTGCCAAATCTCTGGAAAATGAAACCACATATTCAACCAATTATCAAACCAATACCAAGTTTTCTTTCCATTCCCAATTTTGTGCTTGACAAAGGGGTAAGCAAGTGACGTCAACCTTGAGTTATAACCACTGTAAGTTGTGCACTTGAATCTTGCAAGTGCGGCATTTTACCTTTTTTTTTTCCTTTTAATTGTGATTAGCTAATTCTGTGACTCATATCATGATTCATATGTATAACACAGATGCACTGTAAAATCTCCTAGTCAGTCTGCCATGGAAACTCTAATATCAAAATGTAAAGATGCAAAGAAATACCTGGTGGTGGCAGGATGTGTGCCTCAAGGAAGTCGAGACTTGAAGGAACTAGAAGGGGTCAGTATTGTTGGAGTCCAACAGATCGACCGAGTTGTTGAAGTTGTTGAAGAGACTCTAAAAGGTCATGAAGTGCGTCTTTTGAATCGCAAGACATTGCCAGCACTTGACCTCCCAAAGGTACAGTTGATGAATCTCTATAGTCATAGCCCTTTATATATGGGAGTTTGGGAGCCATTTTCTACAATTGAATGGAATTTGTTCCATCATCTGTTGGTGAATACTGCAATCATCTTAGGATGAGTTTTTTATTTTCTAAGATGAGAGTTTCATTTAACTCTATTATTATAACAGGTGAGAAAGAACAAGTTCATTGAGATTCTTCCAATAAATGTTGGTTGTTTAGGTGCTTGCACTTATTGCAAGACAAAGCATGCTCGTGGTCATTTAGGAAGCTACAAAGTTGACAGCCTTGTAAGTATTATTGCGATTAATATCATATAATTGGTTCTTGAATTGTACTTAGTTCATGCTTCATCACATGGTACAGGTTGGGCGCGTAAGAACTGTCATAGCTGATGGGGTTAAGGACATATGGTTAAGCAGTGAAGATACTGGAGCATATGGTAATTCAGTCATAATTACTTTTTACTGCCCCTTTGCTTGGCTGATGCTATGTAATGGAGGAGCTGCAAATAATCTAGTTTATAAGAGTCCCTCTTGGAAACAACAATAATAACAATGCTCCATCCTAACCAGTTGGAGTCAGCAACATGAATTCTGTTTGGCCATTCCAAGATAGTCTCTCTTAGAAAGTAACACGGAAGTAGATAGGATGCCTTTTTTGTTTTAATTAAATAAAAGATTTCATTTTCTCTATGATTTTCCTAATTAATCATCTTCTGAAGTTCCTTAACACAGCTATTTCTTACCTGTGACTTCAAAGCACCTGATCAAGTTTCAAATGGGTGTTTACCAATTCCTTGAATTTGGAAATCTTGCAGGTCGTGAAATTGGGGTGAATCTTCCAATTCTACTGAATGCCATTGTTGCAGAACTTCCCACTGATAGAAGCACAATGCTCCGAATTGGAATGACTAATCCTCCTTTTATTCTTGAGCACTTGAAAGAGATAGCAAATGTTTTATGTCACCCATGTGTTTATTCATTTCTTCATGTACCAGTTCAATCTGGAAGTGACTCTGTTTTGAATGTAAGTTTGAAAATCATATAATTATTTCATTTATTTGAAGGAGCAATGACTTATATGAACTTTGATGGTAAAGGTCTTTCAAAAAGTTAAGTTGTAATCTAGATTTTACGAGCTATAGAAACTGAAATGTATTCATATATGCTGATTATGAGAAAATTTCTGCTCTTAATAACTTAGGCAATGAATCGGGAATATACTGTACGTGAGTTCAGAACTGTTGTAGATACATTGACTCAACTTGTACCTGGGATGCAGATTGCAACCGATATAATATGTGGATTTCCAGGTTGGTATTCCTTTTTTTTTGGTCTTCTGGCAGTTCTTTTAGCGGTTTCCACACATGGATTTGTTCTCTTTCCATTTCATTGTAATGTTTGCCTTTTCTTACAAAAGATATAATTGTACCAGTAGGTAAATTGTTCATTTTTGTGATGGAACCCTTATCAATTCAGTCTTATTTAGCTCTAAATGTTCTATTATGAGAATAATGTTGGGGGAATGATACTCACTTCCTGGGTTTTACAGGTGAAACTGATGAAGATTTTTCTCAGACAGTTAACCTTGTTAAGGAGTACAAGTTTCCCCAGGTTCATATTTCACAGTTCTATCCAAGACCTGGTTTGTGTTTTTTTTAACTCTTATTAATTGTGTCTTTGTTAATTTTTTTTGAAACTTAATCCTTTTTCTTCATTTTAATGGTTTCAATCAATTTATAATAATGCAGCTTCTCTAAATCAACACACATGTTTTCGGGTCTTAATACTAAATATTTTCATGCATATCTGCTGTTATAAATTTTTTTGTGTTTCTTTTAAGTATGTAGTAATAGTTGAAACACTTCTCCTTCTTGTTTCTTTTTCTCTAATAATTTTTTTTTGGTTATTTATGTGATGCATAAGCATATGGGTGATTGGAGTCGGTTTCCTTCCTTGTCAGGTTGCAACCAATTTATAAATAATGCGGCTTCTCTAAATCAACACCCATGGTTTCGGATCTTATTAATAAATATTTTCGTCTATATCAGCTCTTCTAAAATTCTTCTGTTTTTATAAATATATGTTATAACATTTCATATTTTTTTTACCCTTCTTTTTGTATTTTTTTATTTTGATATAATTTCTTTTTTATTTATTTTTTGATAAATAATAATGCTTGAATTATAATTAAGAATAGAAATAAAGAGGTAGAGGTACACAAACAGTGTACCAAGACATCCCATCCTACTCTTCAATACCCTTTCTACAAATCAGCAAAATGAGTACAATTTCTTTTTTATTTATGTAATGCATGAGCGGATCAATGGTGTTGGTTTAATTATATGTGCATTTGGATCTGGAATCAGGTTGGATTTGTAGATCTGGTATCTGGTTTAGATATGATCAATTAGGATCAAGATTATATGGGAGTTTATTAGATATTGATTTTTGAGTGTATATATATTTATAGTCATAGTTACATGGGCATGAGAGAACAGAATCTACCCCCATGTGGTTATTAGGACACATTGTTCCAAAATTGTTGAAACAATTATTATTTATAAATTTGTGCATATTCATGCACATGAGTAAAATATAAAGTTAAAATGTATTCTGGTTTTGTGGGTCATGGCTTCAGCTTGTATGTCAATCTGTGATGTGGATCTAGATTGCCCACCTTATGAAGGATCCTCTGGATAGTCCATATGGACAATATTTGAAACTATATAAGCTCCATTAATGTGCGTCATCTATATTCTCATGTCTGACAATAGCTGTATAATTTCTAGTACTTGCTAGGATCTATGAATTGGTGCTTGATTTAGGAGAGATGTTTGTGCCATGTGGCAAACTTCTTATGGCTGGAACTTGAGCCACTGAGAGGGTGAGGTGGGGTCTATCTAGAAATACATATAGGCAGGTGGAGGTTACTAAAAAATGGTCCCAAGTGAAATGAGGGCGTCTCCAGATTTGGTTGTATGGAGCTTTTCAACATACAATCCCACCTTAAATATAAATAACACGACTGTGATCCAGTTTTCAAGGTATCGTTCAATCTAACAAACATATCCCACATAATTAAAGAACAGATTCAATCCTGTTTTGATCAATTGGAGGCCTATTCAGTAACATTGAAATTAGTTAGCGACCATGGAAGCCTATAGCATCTGCCCTTTTTTTTTTTTTTTTTTTTTGTCTTGAATGGGTTTCTTAGAATGGCATGGGCGATCTGCTTAAAGTTTTATGTTCATTTTAATGTAGTTTTAGACTAATTTAGAAACTTTCTCATAGTTTATATGGTCGTTGGTTTCCTTTCCGTGAATCCAGGAACGCCTGCTGCTAGGATGAAGAAAGTTCCAAGCACCATAGTGAAGAAACGGAGTCGTGAGTTGACTTCTGTTTTTGAATCATTCACCCCATATCATGGGATGGAAGGCCAAATTAAGAGAATATGGATTACTGAAGTTGCAACTGATGGTGTTCACTTGGTGAGACTGAACTTGCAAATGTTGTTTTAAAAGAGATTGGGCAATTGAGAGCTGTTAGGTTGATCTGGTTCTACTAAAACCAAATTTAGTAGTTTAGTGGGTTAGTAGACATTTACAGGCTTTGGTGCCCTATTTTGACGGACTGACCCTCATGAAACTTGATCTCACAAACCCCACCCAAGAGGCAGCACTTGTACCATCTTGCCACCTTAACCTGCTGGACTTATGGGTATCTCTTATTTTTTTTATTTCATATTTATCTTTTTTTTTTATTTCTAATTTCTGTTTCTTCATTTCTCTCCCCAGGTTGGTCATACCAAGGGATATGTGCAGGTTCTAGTGATTGCCCCGGAAAGTATGCTGGGAACTTCAACTGATGTGAAGATAACATCTGTGGGAAGGTGGTCTGTTTTTGGTGAAGTCATCGATACTCCTGAACAAACAAACAGCGATACCAGTGTTTGCGAAAGAAAATCTGGTCTAGACGATTTTGATCCCTGCTCTACCCTTTATGAGGCTTGTGGTTGTTCAAGAGATCCGAAACCTTGTTCTTGTGTACAGAAAAGCTGTGGAGGAAAAATTGATGAGGACAAAAGAACTGTCACAATGGATAATACTTTTACGGAAGATGAAAATAGCAGAAATCTCATTGGATGGTTGCTGAGGAAGCGAAAAGGGCATGGACAAAAAATTTTGGTGAACTCTCTTGCCTTGGGACCAAAGGAGAAACAAGAATTTGAAGGGAAAAGCACTGGTAAGTTGGGTTCCATTGATTGGGTTCTACTTTGTGGGATGCTAGTGAGTTTCTCTACAATTGTAGCTCTTCTTCTTGTACCAGCTTTTAGGCAACTCTTCTTGAAAGAGACATTTTGAGTATATTTTGAATAAGATAATTTTGGTTGAGAGATCCGATTGTTTCCTGCTGCTGTTTCTCAAGAAACGCCTGTTTACATCTGGTTATGTTGTTTTTTGAAACTAGTTGCAGATTACATGAACAAATGAATCTCTGTAACTAGTCAGGTCTTGTTTTCGCAAGCATTTAGATGAGTCTGAGAAATATAGAGAAAAGAAAGGTGGATTGATGATTTTTCAATAAGAGATACAATGATGGCTGTAGAAGCTAAGACAGTGAGTTAAGTTACTGTACTAGAGGAAGTTATATTGTCCTCTTGTTTTCCATTCAAAATCTTTACTTCTTGCGATAGAAAGGTTTCATTTCAAAGGAGAAAATTCTTTTACTAAATTTTGTTCTTACATTCTCATTGCTAACTCCAACCAAACAAGAGAAAGTGCTTTCCGAATCATTTTCTTTTCTTTTCTCCAAAACCAGAGTTCTAAACACAACCTAACAGGGCTTCTTTTGTTTATCTTTTTCTGTCATCATAATTTGCCCAAATTTCTGCTAACAAAATATCAAAGTGGCTGCTTTATTGGGAAGTATGGAATCTGCTACAGATGGATATTGCTAACAATCCATGACTGCATCATGTGATCTCTTTAGCAGCAGACAGTCTCAGAAGGAATCTGAACTAGAAAGCCAAAAGGAATGGTAGATTCCAAACATTAGGTTGAGGAAAAATATGGGATATGCATGTTCATGAAAAGTAGAGATTCTATAATGAGTGGGTCTGGTGGGTCTGGTAGGGAATAATACACTTTGTTGTTTCTTCTTGTCTTCTGCTGCTACAATTTTGGTGGGTTTTATGTACAGAACCTTCTTATTTCTATACAGAATGGATAGTACTGGTGAATAGGCTAACAGTAAATTTGGTAGCAAACAAAACAGAACTGCTTCTTCTCCCTCAGAAAATCATGTCTGACTTAGCAGGCAATCTCCTGTAAAAATTGAAAGGAGCAGAGGGCAACTTGCTTCTTAATTTGGGATGCCGCAGCAGATAAAGACCTATCAGAGTTGCCACAATTGGGAATGGAGTTATATACAGAAATGCAGCACAGATCAGTGAGAAGATGATGAAGAGGGTGGTGGCCCTCGGATCACGCCAATTCAGTAAGGCAAGAGCCCTCTCCCCCTGCGTCGCCAAGTCCCCGCCCACTTTTTGTACTTTCGCTCCAATAGTCCTCAATCTGTCATACCTTTTCCTCACAATGTCTGTTGGTTTAGATGTCGGGAATGTGTCGAATTCCTCCTCGAGCTCATCGGAAATTGTAAATTCTGCCACCGATAGTCGCGGATCCATATGGGGTGGTTTCCTGGGCCTGAACCTGTAGTTCCATATTCCAATAACAAAAAGGTACAGGAAGACTGTTGCTAAGATTAGTTCTGGGTTCCAAACCAGTATCAGGAAGAGCACACACACAAGGATTGTTGTCACTGGGTTCTTCCAGTTACAGATATCATCAAACCATTTCCAGACAGCCGATAGCCCCGACGTGACCTTCATTATTCGGTTGAAGTTGGCTTTGCTTCTTCTAAGACTCCACATGTGGAAATCCACATCAAGCATGTAATCAACAGTCTCCCTTCTGAGGGGTGGTTCGCATCGTTCAAGCCGCGAATGCACGATTCTCACTGCCTGGTACCGGAGCCAATCGAGTTGCTGAATTGGAATGGATTGATAGTAATGCATCTTGGGAAGCAAGGGCTTACCATAGAGGATCAACATGTTCATCCAAGCAGTGCAGGTGAATCTCAATGCCAAGTGAAGTTCTCCTGTCTTCTTGAGACCAGAAGGTTGGAGAAGCAACAATGGATAGTAATGGGTATACACTCGATCAATCTCCAATGTGGACAACCGGATTCTTACCTTTCCGATCTTCTGGTCCTTGGCATCTTCCTTGCTGCCACCAACATGGGAATTGTCGAAGACGCCAATGGTGATCACAGTGCACGGATCAAACACCTGCCAGGTATATTGTTCATTCCATTTAGGCATGTTTGTGTCCAGGATGGTTCGAGTTCGAACCCACTTGTTGCCGTACTTTGCGACGCAGTAGGCATCGGTTCGATTCCCCTTCATTGGATGGAGGTTTCTAGCGTCCAAGATTCCAATTTCCAGAATTCCAATCAATGGCCTACTCAGGTACTTTGCCGTCGGTCGAAGATCACTGCTGTAAAGTGTGGACTCATCAAGCACATGGTAACCAATGTCCAGACAGAGTCTTAGATGGATCTTGCTTGCGAATTTTACTTCTTTCTTCTTGTCTTTTTCTTCCAGTAAAGACGTAGGCTTTTCTAGGTTGAACCAGCGAGGGCTGACTGGTTTAACAGTTTCTGTCCTTGTGATAGCAGCAGTAACTGGGATCATTACCCTTCCTAAGGTCTCTTCCTTGTTTGATCCAACCCTGTCCTCAACAGTGATCACTATGGTCTCATGCTTGGGTTCACAAACTACAAAGATGTGTTCCTCATTCCACTTCGGATCAATCGAGCGGGAAGGGCGGGTAGCCCGGACCTGGTTTCCTATTTGTATCCTCATAATTGCTTCTGGAACTCGGCCTTTCTCCCAAGGGACAAGATCTTGAGCTTCAATTACATGGATCCGGAGATAATAGAGCCGCGGCGTGAAGTAGACCTTCGATCGGGTATCGGTGAGATTGGCCTGGTTAAGGTCATGAGCATCATTGATCCATGCCTCTGGGAAGCATTCATCAGCTTGGGTTCCCATCCAGACTGCAAGCATCAGCTCCCCTCTAACCCTGATGTTCTTCTTATCCTCCAATTTATACCATTGAGGCGCCAAAGGGCTATCGGGAGGGAATCGAAGGAGCAATTCCGACGTGTCGAAGACTACTTTACCGACGAAATCATCCTTGCCAAAATCCTTGTCCTTCACTGCAACTTCAAGCACATTAGATTGCATCCTGTCTTTCGAGAAAGCGAAAACTTCATGCCACACCGGATTCTGATTCTTCTCATAGTGTTTGGTGATGCCTTTGTAGTTCCCGAGCTTCACTTCTACATATGGGTCAAGGCTCCCTGACACATCCATGGTGGGGAGGTCCCTTGCTTTAACCACATTGACATACAAGAAGTGCATCTGTTCGACAAGATCATAGGTGCTTAAGGTCTTGTCTCCGGTCTGATAACGCAGGTGAGCCGCTATTTGTGGTCTAGTCTCCACTAGCTCGAATTCGGGGTTTGTTGGGAAGACCTGCATAGGCAATACAGAGGGCGGGCCAGCCTTAGCAGAATCACTTCTTGTTTCTACATTCCCTGCTTGAGGAGCAGGAGTACTGGCACTGGTTCCAATAGAGTAGAAGGACCTGGTTTCTTTCTCCTTCTTTTCCTTCTTGGGGATGCTATTGCTACCCATATCTTGTCTGATCTCACTTGTAATGTTTGGTGCTTGAGATGGAATTTCTGAAGTGTCCCTGCTATTGACTTGTGGGGGAACTGAGTGTGAATTACCGAGAAGAGCATAGATTTTGAGCGCGATATCGCCGCGTATACGAGAGAACATGCCCCTCTTCTCGAGGGGATAGCGCTGAACCATCGCTTCGGACTCGGAGAAGGGGATGGAGGTGCCGTAAATTCGCACTCGGCCGAGGAAATTGTGGTGATCTGATTTTTGATCATTGTAGACAATAGCATCCATGGTTGAGTTGTGAAGATCTTTTGGATTGGAGACATTGAAGACAAGCTTTTCATTCCATACTGGGCTGAGGTCCTTGGCCTTGGTTTGAGTCCGGTGTCGCTGATCTTCGAATTCGACTTCCACGAACGGGTTTGCCGATCCTTGCCCGTCTTTCGGCATGAGATCACAAGCATCGAGAACCTCCACAATCAGCTTTGCCATGGCTGTGAATTGGGTACTCTGATTGGCTTTTCGACGCCGATGAATTGTGTAACAGGAGGTGGGAATTGAGAATTGAAGAATGGGGAGTAAGGAAGAAGATAGAAGAAGTATGAGGGGAGAAAGGGGAGGTGGAGGGAGAGGGCTGGTGGTGGGGATGACTTAATTATTTGGAGTAAGAGACAAAGGGAAGAGAGAGAGATAGAGAGTTTGAAACTAATATTATAAGGGTGAGAGATGTTGATATCCTATTGATGGAGGATAGAAAATGCTTCTTTAATTTTGCGTGAAAAGGAAATCATCTTTTTCTTTATATGACTAGAAGGCTTTTTAGCAGAAGTCTTTCACAACTGATTTATGTTTCTTTCTTTGGTTTTTTAATTTTTTTTAAATGGTTGGTGAGGAATTAACTATTTATGATAAGCCAAGGGGTGGTTTTAAGTGGATTAGGATCCTTCAATGAATGAGTGGGTTACGTCAAGTTTAAAGTGATCAGTCCTAATTCTCACTCCGAGTCACCCAACTCATTTCTAGAAGCAACTCGGGCCCCACTCAAGTCACCAGCTTTATTCCCGTAGGTAATTAAGGCCCTAAGGAACAACTGTCATGGTGGCAATAGAGGGTCCCTACGTTTCCACCAAAAAATGAAAAGAAAATAAAAAAACAACAGAGGGGCCCCTAGTACGTACAGAGTTGACTCACTGAGTCAGATTCTCTTAACTTGGCAAACGTTTTGTCATGAGAACCTTTGGAAAACTTGCATGGGTTTGGCATATGTATCACAGAATAAACCTAACTTCTGGAGAATTAATAGAGGGGACCATCCAATTATTGGTGCCTAGTTAGGACTCAATTTAGAAACTTTAAAAAAAATGGGACTCAATTTAGAAACTTAAAAAAAAAAAAAAAAGAGAAAAAAAAGTGATGGGTTTCCTTGAATACATTACCAACCGATTTGCTAGAACAAGATTGTGATTGGTGTGTGAAAATTAAAAAATTTTATAAAAAAATTTAATCATGGAGTTTCAAGTGAATATTAATTTGGTTAATTGGTTATAGATTTTAAAACCAAATCTGAACCGTAGGCTTGGGAAGCCAATCTAAACTGACCCAAAGCTGGTTTAACTGAACCAAAATTTACAATTACTTAGGAGTGTCTAACATGGTGTGAAGAAGCATTTAAACCCAGGTCTTAGGAGTAACATCATAAGACCTTAACTATTAGAATAGACCGCACCATGCATATGTTTGCTATCGATCATCAACCAATTTAAATCTCATGTGCCTTAGATGTTAAGTATTTTCACTTTATACCCTAAATATATATATATATATATATATATATATATATATATTTAGGGAATTGCGAAGCTTTGGACTGATAATCTACGCCCAAATTATCTCTTAGCTTTTTATTATTTTATAGATTTGTTATGCCATGTAAGCATAACTAACCAAATAGAATGACATGGTGGGGTGTTTTTCTAAGTGGGCCTTGCAAAAAAATATTTGCAGATTAGGATTTGGTTACGCGTGCAGTCCCCTAGTCTCTTCAAAGCATACGGAGGAGACCCCTAACCTTTTCTTTTTCATTTCTCTTTCATTGCTTGTTTGCATATGCACACACATATATGAGGAGATTAAATTCCTTGGAGAAAATATTTTGCAGTGTGGTGGTCTCCGTTATCTATCTATATTATTAATAAAGAGAAAAGAGGGGAATATACCTTCTAGATTCTTGCTCCCCTTTCTTTTTCCAAAATTTGTCCTACCCAAACAAAATAATCCCTCACTATTTTAAACTAACTACCTCTGACTGTTTATCGAAGTGGGCCCACGTTTTCTACGCACGTAACGCGTGTAGCCCCTAGTTTTAATAAAGGCTAGCTCATATTATATATATAACCATTTCATTGACTTGATCAATCCATTTTGTCGGGTAGAGATGTTGATAACATATTGACGGTGGAAAGAAATGCTACTTTAATTTTATATGAAAAGGAAATTACCTTTTCTCCTATGACTACAAGGCTTTTTAGTATAAGTCTTCACAATCACAACTGGTCCCTCTTTCTCTCTTCTCTCTCAACTATATTTTTTTAAGGGCTGGTGACAAATTAGTCATTAATTTAACAAGCCAAGGGAAAGTTTTTTTTTTTAGTGGATAGGATCCTCCACTAAAAGGGTTTAACTATTTATGTCATGAACAGTGTAAATGGGTATTTTAATGGATTGAGTTTATGTGATCTTTGAATATTTATAGCTGTTTTTCATCACAGGAAAGAACAAAAAAAATTAAGACAGGTTAACCATCTTAAGGTCTTGAAAAAATTAAAAACAAAAGTGCTCATCCAAATTCTCACTCGTAGGTACCCTACTCATTTCTAGGGACAACTCGGGCATATGTGGCATCACCTGATTTCTGTAGATAACTCGGGCCTCGTGGCATAACTCTCTATTGCCACACCTCTATAGAGTTGACTCAATGAGTCAAATTCCAAAAACTCGGCAAGTCATTTTTCACGTCAGAACCTTTGAAAAAGCTTAACCCTGTGTAACCTTGGGCGCGTTTGGTGGGCATTATAGAATCTGGATTCTAATAGAATCCGATTCCATAATCCAAAATGTGTGTTTGGTTGGGATTTTAAGGTCGGATTCTATTATCCAATTGTATAATCAAGCCCATAATCACTATCTACTTTTTTGGTGATTATAGGGATCATGGATATTGTTGCTTAAATTTTCAAAATCTGTGATTCTAGAGATTATGTGCAACATATTATAATAAATAATAACATTATAATTATTATAATATAATATATTCTGTTATATGATATATAATTGATAATACAATACTAAATTATATTACATGTAACGTTAATATCATTATTATAATAATATTATACATTATTATATTATATATAATAATATATATAATAAATTATAAATTTCAATATAATGTACATTATAAATATTAATTATTATTATAATATATTATTTTAATAACAACAAATTATAATATAACTTATATTATATTATAAATTTTATTATATTATTATTATAATAATATTATATATTATATATTATATTATTATAATAAACATATTATTATATCATAAAATATAATAATATTATAATATAATAAATTTATTATAATATTATGTAATATCATAATAAATTTAACATATTATAATATATTGTAATAAATTTAATATTATAATATATATAATAATAATAATAATAATAATAATAATAATAATAATAATAATAATAATAATAATATTCCA
This sequence comes from Buxus sempervirens, assembly GCA_947561395.2. Lineage (NCBI taxonomy): Eukaryota > Viridiplantae > Streptophyta > Magnoliopsida > Buxales > Buxaceae > Buxus > Buxus sempervirens. The sequence goes on along the minus strand of OX387190.1, from coordinate 15,904,826 downwards.
TAAATTATAATGTAACTTATATTAGAATTTATGTTATAATAAACATTAATTATATCATAGTATTATTATAATAATAATATATTATTATATAATAATCTGAAACGTATTAATATATTATATATTTTAAACAAATTAATATATTAATATTAATAATATTATATTGTTACAATAAACATAGTATAATAATATTATATACATATATATTTAATATATAATATATTAATAAATTATATTTAATATAATAATATTCAAATTTAATATTATAATATATTATATTTGATTAAATTTAGTGTTACAATAAATTTATTATAATATTATATATAATATACATAAAGTTTGAGTTATAATAAACATAAATTATATTATTATAAAATTATATATTATAATAAGTTATAATATAATTTATATTATAAATTATAATATAGTTTATCTTATAATATACACAATATTTTATTATTATATTATTATAATATTATATTATAAATTATAATACTATTATAACTAGTATATATATTATTAAAATAATAGTTGTGTTATTGTAGTACATAATATAAATAATATTATTATTATATTATTATATTATTATAGTATTATAATATTATTATTATAATATCATAAATAAATTTATATATTATATAAAAATATACATGTTACTTAATAATATATATGATTTTAAATACGAATTTAATTTTTCTATATATATATTATATTATTTTTATGTAATTTTTAATAAAAAAACTCCAAATTTAATCTCAATAATCGATGGCAACCAAACAAGATTCCAAATTCTAATTTAAAAATTTGAGTTCACAATCCAACTTATCCAAATAGGATTTTGGTTTTATAAAATTGAGGAAATATAATCTGGGTTATTGAATCTAGGATTAGAATCCTAATCTAGATTCTATAATACCTACCAAACGCCACCCTAGTTTCATGAGAAATTGTTTATGCCAGTTGTTACTCGGCCAATTAGAAAAGCCATTTAGAAGCACACGTGCAGAATTCGGAAAGGCGGTACTATACAAGGATAGGTAGCACAGGAAATATGAAGAGGTACACAACAAGGGGCACGTGAGAAAGACAAGAAGTGGGAAAATTTAAAAGGTTCAAGCAACCATAGGGTTGCTAACTGGGCCATGCCGGCCCGGGCACAGCACGGCCCAGCACGCTAATGGGCCAGAATGGCACGGCTCGTGCCGTGCCGGGCCCCCCTAAATGGGCACACGACCTGTGGCTTGCCCGGCACACGGGCGGCACGGGCCCGCGTCAAAGTGGGCCGCCCGTTTGGCTAGCCCTTTTTCCCCTCCAAAAAGTGGTTTTAACCACTTTTTTTTTTTGACACTTTTACCTTCCCAACAGCCATATTAGGGAGGGTATGGTTGTAATTGACTGTAAATGACCTTTTCCACCATTCCAACTGCCAAATAATAGTTATATTGGAGGTAGAAGTGGTAAAAAGCCACTTTTGGTTTTCTATAAATAGGCCTACCCTTCCCACTCCAAACCACACCTCTTCTACAATCTCTTACTTTCTTTTACATTCTCTCTAGCCTATCTAGAAATAGATACATTTGTTAAAATTTTCAAGCATCAAAAGTGGGAAGTTGGACTCTGGAGGTTGAAGGATTTAATTGCAAAGTTCAAGCTTCATTCTAAAGAGGTATTCTTCTATTTAATTTTTTGATTTTAAAATTAGTATAAATATCATATATATAAATAAGTCTCACATTCTACCTTTCTTATTATTTTAAAGCCTGGTATAATGGGTGACTATTGTGCAACTAAGTGCATCTCTAGGAAAGTTCTGTCACAAAGGATGAGATAATTGCCTAAGGAAACTGGGTTTTAAGCGGGACCGTTTGTGACCCCTCCAGTTACCTAGGAATTTTCCTGGTGCATTTTTGCGTACATTATTCCTCACCTTACTATAGGTAGTGTATCACCAAAAATTTATTAAGAAATTTATTTCCGAAATTTGATAATGGACCCCAGGCAGCATATGTACTTTCACATTGAGGAAAGGGAATATCTTAGACCCTATTTTGACCCAACTTTTTCTGATGATGAGACCCAATCCCCATATTGTGACCCTCCCATCCAAGATCATGATCCTAAGTTGCTTTCCCAAGAGATGGAATCATCTTCCTACCACCTAGGAGCACCAAGAGGAGTATAACCTCCGGTGTCTGGCTAAATTTTGCAATTGAAACTATAGGGAGTGAAGAGAGAGCGGTTTGTAACCACTGCAAAAAAAAAAAATTTAGTTGCAAAGGAAAAAGTGGTATAGGCCACTTGCAACGGCATTTGCAAAAATTCCTTCCAAAACATAGCCAAATAGACCCTAGGCAAACCCAAATTTCCAGCAGTAGTGTTAATTTGGGCAATTTTGTTTTTAATCAAGAAGAAACTAGGCTTAAAATAGTAAAGTGGGCAATACAAGAGAATTACCCTTTAGATTAATAGAATCTAAAAGATTTAATCGTCTAATAACCAAATATCTAGCACCAGGATATAAACCCTTCTCACGCCACACTTTAAGAAATGATGCTATAACATTATACCAAAACATGAAAACCGCATTAATAGAAACTTTTTCAAACAATAGCTTTAAGGTGGCTTTAACCTCAGATATCTGGACAAGTAGACAACAAATAAGTTATTTAGCTATAACTGCACATTATATTGATGAGAATTGGAGTATGGAAAAAAGAATACTAACTTTTGCATCCCTAGATTCTAAACATTCTAGTCCAGCTTTAGCAAATGCTATAGCACATAATATAAGAAAGTATAAAATACAAAATAAAGTAATGGCTCTAGCACTTGATAATGTAAGTGCTAATAATGTTGCAATAGACATATTAAAACAACACTTAAACTTAAATATAGATGAATGTTTATTTCATGTTAGGTGTGCTTGTCACATCCTAAATTTAGTTGTGTAGGATGGCTTAAAAATTGTCTAATATAATTTAACAAATATTAGAGATGCAGTAAGATATTTAAAACAATCTAGCACAACTGCTAGAGAATTTAAAAATTATTGTACAAGTTTAGGAAAGCAACCTAAAAAAATTACCCTAGATGTTGGACATAGGTGGAACTCAACATATTTAATGCTAGAAGCTACACTAGAATTAAAACAAGAACCTACACTATTTTATAAAACAAAAGTGCTTCAAAGTGAACTAGAAGAACTTGACTGGCAAATAGCAGAAATTTTAAGAGATTTCTTAAAAGTTTTTTATGATGCAACAAGATACTTATGAGGGGTTTATTACCCAACATCCTCGAGTATTTTAAATTGTTTATATCAAATAAGTATTTGCTTTAAACAATATAGAAACACGCTCGTTGCTAAGGATATTTGCCCTGCAATGGAAGCTAAAATTTTAAAATATTGGCAAGATATGCCTAATTTATATTGTTTAGCTAGTACAATGGACCCTAGGATTAAATTAGGAGTGGAAGATTTAATAGAAGGAATAAATGAGATTATGAATTCTTCTTTTTAAATAGATATACGTAAAATAAGAACCCTATTAGAAAGACTTTTTTCTGAATATGATACTAGCAATAGCAGACATGGTCAGACTCAGACCCAAGAAACACTACCAGATAATTCCCCCTGGAATTTTTTAATTGGGAGAAGAAGGGGAAAACAACCAGCATCTGGTAGTGGGGGGTCATCTGAGTTAAGGATTTATTTAGAAAGCCCCCCAATACTTTTACATACTATGGATGAGCATAGTTCTTTTAACATTTTGAAATGGTGGAAGCAAAATCAAGTTAGTTACCCTGTGCTTTCCGCCATGACACGTGATCTACTAACGGTTTCAGTATCCACAATTGCATCGGAATCAGTTTTTAGCGCAGGTCGACGAACGGTGGATGACTATAGGAGCAGATTAACGCCGGAGATGGTGCAAGTATGTGTCTATCTTATAGATTGGTTAAGGGCGGAATTGAGAGATCAGGAATATGCAGATGATCAACTTGCTGGAGACTTCGATGAGTTTAATCTTGATGAATTTAGTTGTTAGAACCCCATTTTTGCACCATAAAATTGCCCAAAAAGCATATCTTAAATCGGCATATATGTGGACACGTAAATCGAGGTTTTTATAGTGGACCCGTCTTTTTGAAATAATAAGCCCATAATAAAGAGAATTCTGAGACTGTTTCGATGCACCAAACTGTGCTTAAATCAGATCTCAAACGACTAAGTTATGGATAAAAGAAGTAAATGGTAGTTTGGGGATTTTTATAAAACCAAAATTAGATACCACAAGGTAGCCACGTGTACGCCATGGTGGCTGCCATGTGACCAATGATAAATAAAAAATTTTGGGGTTCTTTTAGTAAATAAGATAAGTTTCCTAATGGGTTTGTTATGCAAATAAATTCAAATTTTAATAACAAAATTAATAAAAGTTTTGAGATTGAAAGAAAATAAAAAAATATGTAAACAAAGAGAAATGAGTTGGATGAATTGGTCCAACTCATGTTCTCTTGAGATATTAAGACTAAGCTTAAAAAAAATATAAGCCTAAAAAATATGAGACAAAATAGACTTTGACTAAACCAAAATAAATGATGGTGCTTAAGAGAGGAAGAAGAGAAGTTAGGGGTTTAAGAGAAGAAGAGGAAGGGTTAAGGGTTTAGGTGTTTAGAGAAGAAGATGAGAAGTTAGGGAGAGGAAAGGTTAGAGGTTAAGAAGTTGAAGGGGTGGGAATTCTCTATAAAAAGGATAGAAGTTGGGCAGCAAGAAAGGAGAGTCTCTAAAGAAAAGAGAGGAGAAGTGAAGGAGGGGGAAGACGTTCATTAGCAAAAGTCGAACATCTTAGAAGAAGAAGAGCTGCTGTTGTGAGACATGGAAAATCAATTTAATGACTTTTTAATCATCACACGGGATTCATTAAAACAAGGAGTCGCCACCATTCTTTTTACGTATGAATGAACACCAAAATATCAAATTAAATAAAAAAGACAGAAATTAGAGTGAAAATAACTCTATTTTAAAATACAAAACAAAAAAACAACCAAAGATGGGTAAGGGGATTAGGTTATGAACAGAGGAAGGTGTTAGGTACCCTTATTCATCCACACAAGGTGGTTACCAGGTATTGTTCATGTTAAAAATAAAAAAAGCTTGCTTAATAAAGAAAAAATTATAAAAGTAACAAAAGTGTATGATTTTTCATAGGAATATCCCGATTAATTCAGAACTTTCAATATGATCACCATTTTAAGGGTTTCATGACTGAAATAAAATTGAGGTAAAATCAAAGAAAACCAATCTAAAGTATAAACTGAAAAACTAGCTTTAGGCTAAACCATTAAAAGGTTGAAAAACCAGATTGAAATCTCTTGATTAAAACATTGAAGAGTAAAGTTCTTTGGGGTACAGATCAGATCCAGATCTTCATTAGTGGAGAGATCTAAGTTAGATACACCGAATCAACCCATGTTGATGAGAAAAAAAAAACATCAAAAGGAGGAGTTTAGACCCTAGGATCCTCTCTCCAAGATTAAAACAACTTCAAAATCACATCATGAAACCCTATAGGTTACTTTCATGCTTTTGGTTTCAGATCTACCATATAGATCATGTTAGATCTAGAATCCTAGCCAAATATCACCAAAATCAAGAAAACAGTGATATAGGTGCAATATGTGTGAAAAATCCAAACTATAGGAGGAAGTGGGGATCTCATGCTATGAGCAGCATGGATCCATAGGATTCCTCCAGATTCAAAATAAAACAATTAAAACATGAACAGAGTAGTAAAAGAAATCACATATCACAGATTACAGCACGTAGGGGCCTATCCTACGGATTCATCTGTTCTCTTTTCCCCTAGCTCTTTATTCACATTTTATGGCTAAAGAGGAGTTTTGAGGTATTTGGGGATAGGTTTGGGGATACAAACACAATCAAATGGCCTTATTATATAAAAAAGAAAGAAGAACAGATTATAGGGTTCTATTCTAATGATCCACCTATTCCACTTTCTCCTAGTTCTTTCTTCACGTTTTACGGCTAGAGAGGAGTCTTGAGGTACTTGGAGGCAGGTTTGGGGATACAAGTATAAACTAGGCCTTATTCTACAGAAATGGAAAAGATTAGATTATTTCTAGAATTAAATACATAAAATAAAAGAGAAAAGGGACTTACCTGGATTAAGAAAGCAGAGAAGTAGGGGTTCCCTTCTTCACTTGGAGTTCTTCAAGCTTCAGATTCTTCACCATTTGCTTGAGGAGAGGAGAGGCCCTTTATTTATAGGCAAACCCAGGGGCATGGTTGGTCTAAGGGATATGCCAAAATCTTCCAATTGAGTTAAAAAAGGATTTAATGTAAATCCATTAAACCACAGAGGATAAACAAGAGGATTCGAATCTCCAAGAGAGAGATTTGAGTGCAGATAAGGCTCAGAAATCGAAAAATGACAAATTCTCTCAAAAAAACTGAAAACCGTATATATAATGCGGTCATTCCTTGACCGCATTTTCAAATACAAGCACGACTAGACTGTAGATAAAATGCGGTCAACACAGATTTGACTAGTTTTTACACTTTTTTGACCTTTTTCTGCACAGGCAATACTTATTTACATGTAATATCATTTAAGTAAATGTCCTTGTATTTTTTAATCTCCATTTACTTAAGATATTACATGTAAATAAGCAAACATTCCCCCATTTGAATCCATTAAAAATAGTTCCTGTGAGACACGGGAAAAAATCACTGGAATGATCATCCCTCCGTCAACACACGGGGCTCAATGTAAAAATTGGGAGAGTCGCCACCATTCAGATTTTGGGTGTGAATGGACACCAAAAGATTAAAGATAAGCAAAAAGAGATAAAAAGTGCTAAAAGGCAAATTCTAGAGTAAAAATAACCCTACTTGAAAATCAAATCCAGAGATGGGTAAGGGGATTAGATTATGAACGGGGGAAGGTGTTAAGCACCCCCATTCATCCACACGAAGTGGTTGCCAAGTGTTATTCATGCTAAAAGAAAATAGAAAGCTTGCTAAAAAATCATGAAAACCTTGAAAAAGGACAAATATATGATATCTTCACATGAAAATCCAAATGAATTCCAGATCTTCTTTTATGTTAATATCACTTCTGGAATATCACAAAAAGATGGAAATCACAGCAAAAGTTGCACAAAACCAAGTTAAGGCAAATCCGGGAAATTTGGTAAAAAGTAAGGCCATTTCTCTTGAAATTAATCAAATCCAATTTTAAATTAAATCAAACCAAATCCATTTGAAAGATTAGGGTAAACAATAGTCTCATGCAAAATTTCAATTAATTCCGGTTGAAATCCTAAGAGTTATGGCTCTTTTAAAGTTGCTGCCGGAGAAAATCAAAAGTAGCAAGTAGGCAACTTTGGAAAATCACCTAGAACAATCTACTCCATAGAAATCCATGAAATTTGGTGTCAATGAAGTCTGTATGGCCATATTTCAAAAGAAACTAGCCTCATACAAAAACTCATTCGGATGTGCCTTGGGTGGTCTCCCGAACAGGCCCTGAAGATCACAAATTTACCAAGAAAAGTACTGATGAACAGTTCTGAGTAAATCCGTTACTAATAATTCAAATGGAGTCAAACAATTATGAAATCAATTTTATTTGAAAATAGACTCATAAAGGAGTGCCCAGAAACAAAAATCATTCGAATCGAACTTAAAACGAACACATGGTGCTCCGTCGAAGTGACAAGTTCCGTATTTAAACCTGAACTGTCCAATCAACTTCGACAGAGAGGTGTCAAAAATCTGCTAGATATAAATTAATGAAATTTGGTGGACATAAACTAGACAGCCTCACCTTTGCCATGGTTCTAGAATCACTCCAAAATTCATCCGGATGATGAAGTTATGAGTGTCTGAAGTAAGGGTACAGTTGCTATAAATTTAGGCCCTTTTTGAACAAAACCAACTCAAAACTGTGATAAAGTGTGTGTGATTCGTGCAAGATGAATCCAAAACCTTTAAAAATCATTTAAAAATATTCCAGAATTGATTGAGGCCATTTATTTGAAATTTATCACAATGAATGTAATAAATCCCCAAATGTGAGCTTATCCCGCCAAAATAGTGCTATGTATGTACAAGTGTGAAAAACCATACAAGATCAATAGAACAGCATAGCATGCATACATATTCATCAAAATAAGGTTCCAAAACAACCTAAGGTTCCGTTCCATATTCGTTTCCCTTTGTTCTCTCTCCCCATTAAACACGGTTCTTCAAGATAATCAAGGGTACTTTGAATATGAAACGGTTTACAATCAATCAAAAGGCTTATGCAAATAGGGTTCTAGTACTAGGGTCAATCCCAAGTCTCGTTTCTCCTAGATCCCGCCTCCATGTTTTACGGCTAGGGGGAGTCTCGAGATACTTTGAGCCGGGGAAGGATTTTTACACACAAAGAAGGCCTTATTCTACAGAAAGGTAGAAGAAGAGATCTAGATCTAGGAATGTAAAAACAAAATTTAAAAAGAGGTTTGAGGCTTACCTGGATTCTGGAAGCACTTCCGCAGCGGTTTCCCTCTTCTCTTGGAGCTCTTCTTGGCGAGAATTCAAGGCAAGAGTTAATGGCCATTTGCTTAAGGAGGAGCCTCTTATTTAAAGGCAAAGGCTAGGGTTAGGGTTGGTGAGAATGGTAGACACAACATAACGTCTATAGCCCACCAACCTTAACCCTAAGGCTATTTCCGAGATTTCCCTTCATTTAATGAAGGACATGATGGTAAAAGATGAAATCTCTCGAAAAACCCTAATATTGAGCAAAACTAATGTATCCGGCATATCAGACCGGATACAAAAGGGTCTTAATGTATCCGGCATATAATGCCGGATATACTAAGGATTGCTTTTATCCTGTATGTTTCACCGGATATAATGGAAAATACTCGTATCCGGCCTGAGTTGCCGGATACAAGGAAAAAAGCCTTTTTTCTGAATTTTAACACAGGCAATACTTATTTACATGTAATATCGTTTAAGTAAATGTCCTCGTATTTTTTAATCTCCATTTACTTAAGATATTACATGTAAATAAGCAAACACCCCCCCCCCCCCATTTGAGTCCATTAAAAATTGTTCCAGACCCAAATTCCAAGTTAATAAAAAGTCAACTTTCCAGTTCTAGGCAAAATTCCGATTTTTCAGGTCTGGAAAAAGGTTCAATATGTTAAAACCAAGGTATTCTCCAAGATTTAAAATCTCAAAAAATTCTTTTATGCAATAACATGGCTAAAAACCTGATTACCGGGAAAAATTATCTTGAAATCTGGCTTTAAAAAATATTTCATTTTCTGGGGTCAAAAGTCAACAAAATTCAACCGGAAAAAGTTTGACTTTGCACAAAAGATTGAATTCAGGCCTTTTCATTTTCCGTTTTGGATTCAAATGGGTTAAGTATCTCAAACCCAATGCAAAGAACTGAAAATTCCAATAAAATATTTCTCTCTTTTAAGATTTATCAAAAATCGTGCAATTTTGGGGTGTCTACAACTGCCCCTCTTTGCTGGAGTTGTAGCACAATGAACAGCAAAGAATAGACACAACTCAAAATTGCACGTTTGAAAGACACCTCATTAATTGAACTTGCTTTGGTCAAACAAATGAGTGATAAAAAACATGGATTTGAAGATAGCCAATGAAACCCCTGCTGTGTATAGTCTGACGGGGGTGGCGTCTCTTCCTTATCTGAGATTTCTTTGAGCTCTCGTGGCTATGAAAAGAAATCTGAGACAAGCAAATTTTGAAAAGAATGTGGATTTAAAATTGACCTCTGCAAACTCAATTGCTTTTGATGTTTTTCAACAATAAGGAAGGAAATATTTTATTGAATTTTCCTGATTGATTTTCTTATTTGATTTACCTGGGTGCCATTTGATGCCCAAACCTGTGCTTGAATATTCTGCAACTTGCTTTTGCTTCTTCATCTTCTTGCTCTCTCAATAAGGATGTATGTGCCATTGCTGCTCATAGCCTGCCTTCATTCTTTTCAACTACCCAAGTGAATGCCTCTTCTTGATTGATGGATTTGAAAATCATGATCTGTTGATCTAACTTCATGCCGTTACAACCCATGACCTCTCATTCATGCCTTCTTACTGCTCCAGTAAAATCCTTCATCAGAATTGGAAACCTTTGTTTAAAAGAGGAAACATGCAACTACTTCAAAGCTTCTTCTTTTTTTCTTTCAAATTCGAAGACTAAGGCCTGACTGCTTCTTCCAGATGCTGTAATTTATTTCAATGAAAACCCAGAGGGAAAGGCACTGAGCATGCCCCGGTTTTGATTGCTTGAAGTAGTATTTTCCCCTCAGCAGAGATGATCCTCTTTTTTCCTTTTTTTTTTCTTCTTCTCTTTCTTCTTTTTTTCTTTTCCTTTTTCTTCTCTTTTTTTTTTCCTTTTCTTTTCTCTTTTTTTTTTCTCTTTTTTTTTTTCCTTTTTTTCTTTTTCTCTTTTTCCTTTTTTTTTTTTGCTTTTTTTTTTTTTTTTTACAATATACTGAAATATCCCTTCTCCTTTGCAGCTTTGGTTACTTGACCACTTGAGTTAGATTGAGGAGATCAATTGACATTTCTTCCCAAGCTTGAAGGTTCCCATCTTGATGAGCAACCAGGGGTGTCCTAACACTCCAGGAGGTAAACAGGGCTGGTTTACTTTCTTCCAGGATGATCAAGTGAGGTGGCTTGGTACTTATCAGCCCAATGCAGAGACTGTGATCAGCTTCCGAGATCGCAACTTTCTGGTTCTGGCTGGCCTGAGACATGCGGTGCTTTACCTTCCTTTGCGTTTTTTTCGTTAGTTTAGAGCAACTCAGGGGATTATAATCCCAAGTGGATATGAGGACCGCCTTGGGCCACTTTCACCAGCCACCATGAAGCTGAATGCTTGATTGATGAGAGAGTGGTCATATGTTCGCTTTATGCATGGCCCGGTCTTCTCAGAATCTCATGTGAAGGACTATCTCTTCTGGATCAGGGAGCAGATACAGAGTCAGGCTCCAGTACCCGAAGATCCTCCTGCAGTCTTGGCTCCTACTTATGAGGATATTTTAGAGTCTGAGAGAGCTTCCCACAAGCGACTTCAGCAGATATGGGTACGAGAGGCCCAGGAGCTTAGGATACGGGGCCTTGACATGGAAAGGCAACTTGCAGAGCAGGTATCTCGCTGTCTGGCTATGGAGAAGCAACTTGAGGACCATAGACAAGCCCGCTATCTTAAAGTCCGAGCACTAAGGCAGAAGCACCAGGATGCTTTAGCCGACCTTAGGAGCATGCGGATTAGGCAGACTCTTTCAGATGAGGTCATTTCCTTCTTGAGTGATCCCACTGCAGAGGGGGCTTCTGGAGTTATCGCAGCTCAGGCAGCTTGGATTCGGGAGCTTGAGGAGTGGCTAGGAGACAGAGATTAGCCTTATTTCCTGCATACATTTTTTTTCTTACCTTTGTACAAAAGCAAACTCCAATAGTGGAAAGACAAAGGATTTAATTCAAAATAAAATTTTTATATTATTGGCCTCAGAATGCTCAGATGTTTGTAAAAACAAAGGTTTTATGAAAAGTATTTGATTTATCATCACTGGCTAATGTATAGTTTTTCCTTTTTATATATATATTTTTTATTATTATTTTTTTGAAATTTGGTCCATACACTTAATCACCCATAATTAAATGAATTAAAACCAGGTTAAATAATGAAGAGTGTAGTCCAAGTAATAATAAGGGATCAAAACCGTCCATCTTAGGACCTTTAGAGTCATCCCCAAATGCCTTTTCTTCCAGAATTGACCGTATTACCCAATCTGCTTAGTCTCAGTACTTGTACTGATTTCTCTTCAAGCTCGGATCACATGATCAACTCAACCTTTAATTTTTCCTTTCTTTTTTTTCTTATTCTTTTTTTCTTTTTTTCTTGCCAATATTTCCCCTAGCGCCAGTTACGGTTTTCACTAGGGCCGGCTTCTGCATTCCGTCATCGCCAATTTCACTCTAAAATTTGAATGAACATACTAAGATCACTGAGGGCTTAGTAATAGGACGAAACAAAGGTTAGGCTCGGTTTATGAAAGAAAAGGTATTAAGGCTCAAAATTTTCCAAATGTGGAAATGGTCAACCGGACTTACAGTCATGATGATTTTAACCCTTTTCCCCCAAATTGCCTTCTTTGCGTCTTTTTTCACACTTGGCTTTCATTTGCCATTTTTTATTGCTTTTCCTTTTTTTTCAACTTTGCCCCAATTTGACTGTAAATCCGGTTTGGGTTTATCAAAGAAACGAACCGGCTCAACTTGGCTAGACTAGGGATTAAAATTTTGAAGGAAATAAAGAAAAATGGCCTCGGATCATTTCTTAGAAATATTCATTCAAGGAAAATACCTTTTTACTGCATCAGAGTTAATTGGCTCAGGAAAATCTGTCCCATCCATTTCTGCTAATATGAGTGCACCCCCTGATAGGACTTTTCTGACGACATATGGCCCTTCCCAATTTGGCTTGAACTTACCACGAGGGTCTTCTAAAAATGGAAAGATTTTCTTTAGCACTAAGTTTCCTTCCTGGAAAGTTCTGGGCCTCACTTTCTTATTGTAGGCCCGGGCCATTCTCTTCTGGTACAACTGGCCATGGCAAAGCGCTTTCAACCGCTTTTCTTCTATTAGGTTGAGTTGATCATGTCTTGACTGTACCCATTCGGCTTCTTCCACTTCTGCTTCCATGAGCACTCTGAGTGATGGGATTTCTACTTCCACTGGCAAGACTGCTTCCATTCCATAGACTAGGGAATACGGGGTTGCCCCAGTTGAAGTCCGGATTGAGGTTCTGTAGGCAAGTAGAGCAAGTGGCAGCATTTCGTGCCAATCCTTGTAGCTTACTACCATATTTTGAATGATTTTCTTTATATTCTTATTTGCTGCTTCCACTGCCCCATTCATCTTTGGCCTGTATGGAGCTGACTTGTGGTGGGTGATCTGAAACTGCTCACACATTTTCTTCATGTCCTTGTTCTTAATATTTGAAGCATTGTCTGATACTATGGCACTTGGCAGTCCATAGCGACAAATGATATTGTGCTTCAAAAATTTAATAACATGGTTGCTTGTGATGTTCGCATATGAAGCTGTTTCTACCCATTTAGTGAAGTAGTCAATCGCCACCAGGATAAATTTGTGCCCATTCGATGCCTTAGGGAAGATCATGCCAATGACATTTATGCCCCACATAGAGAAGGGCCATGGTGATGTCATGTTGTGCAACTCACTTGGGGGTGCATGCTTATTATCTGCATATATCTGACATTGGTGACACCTCCTGACATGTATACAGCAATCATGCTCCATGGTCGACCAGTAATAGCCCAACCTCAAGATCTTCTTTGCCAGCATGTGCCTGCTCATATGGGGTCCACAAACTCCTCCATGTACAGTCTCAATCAGCCTTTCCGATTCAGCCTTGGCTACACATCTGAGCAGAATATCGTTATGTGACCTCTTGTACACATGTCCACCACTTAGCAGAAACTGACCTGCCAACCTCTGTATTGTCCTTTTCTCAGTAGCAGTGGCATTTTCTGGCAGACTCCAATTGTTCAAGAAATTTTTGATATCTTGAAACCACGGTGCTTCTTCTTCTGGTGCTCCCTCTAGAACGAGACAGTAAGCCGGTTCATCTCTAACCTCAATTTCCAGCGGTCTGATGTCTACTCCTTCTGGTATGCTGACCATTGAAGCCAATGTTGCTAGAGCATCCGCAAACTGATTCTTGGCCCTTGACATATAGTTGAAGGAAATTCGAGTGAAATTTGTGCTTATTTCTTCCAAATACTGGTGATAGGGGATCAATTTGTGATCCTTGGTTTTCCATTCACCAGTTGTTTGGAAGATGATAAGACTCGAATCCCCGTATACGTCAAGTTCCTCTACTTCATGATCCATGGCGGCTTGCAACCCAATTATGCATGCCTCATATTCTGCAATATTATTGGTGCACTAGAATCTCAACTTTACTGCAATCGGGATATGTGAACCATCTGGTTTAACCAAGACTGCCCCTATTCCATTACCATTCATGTTGGCGGCCCCATCAAAGAACATCTGCCAAGAACTCTCACTTTTGTCCTCTTCAGTGTATAGGATTGCCTCATCTGGGAAGTTGGTCTTCAAAGGTTGGTATTCTGGCAGAGGATGTGTGGCCAGGTGATCAGCTATGGCTTGACCCTTGATCGCCTTCTGAGTGATGTATGTGAGGTCAAATTCGGACAATAGCAGTTGCCATTTTGCCGTCCTGCCAGTCAGTGCCGGTTTCTCAAATAAATACTTTAGCGGGTCCATCCGGGATATCAATAGTGTGGAATGACTAAGGAAGTAATGCTTTAGCTTCTGAGTGGCCCACACTAGAGCACAGCAAGTCTTTTCCAATGGTGAATACTTGGCTTCATATTCCGTGAATTTTTTACTCAGATAGTAAATGGCCCTTTCTTTTCTACCAGTCTCATCGTGCTGCCCCAAGACACATCCTATAGACGTTTCCAACATTGACAAGTACAGGATCAGTGGTCTTCCTGGAGTTGGTGGCACTAGCACAGGTGGGTTCAGTAAATATTCCTTGATCGTATCGAAGGCCTGCTGGCAATCCTCATTCCAAACCGTCGGGTTATCTTTCCTCAGAAGCTTGAAAATTGGTTCACAGATAGCCGTGAGCTGCGCTATGAACCGGCTTATGTACTGAATCCTCCCGAGAAAACCACGAACCTCCTTCTCGGTTCTGGGTGCTGGCATTTCAATTATGGCCTTGGCTTTAGCTGGGTCAATTTCAATTCCTCTTCGGCTCACTATAAACCCCAGTAACTTCCCTGATGTAGCCCCAAAGACGCACTTAGCCGGGTTAAGTCGTAGACTATACTTCCTGAGCCGATCAAACACTTTCTTCAGATTGATCAAGTGGTCCTCCTCTTTGCATGATTTGGCAATCATATCGTCCACGTAGACCTCCATCTCTTTGTGGATCATGTCCTGAAATAGTGCTGTCATGGCCCGCTGATATGTTGCCCCAGCGTTCTTGAGCCCAAATGGCATGACTGTGTAGTGGAATGTGCCCCAAGGTGTGATAAATGCTGTTTTTTCTTGATCTTCCTTAGCCATCTTGATCTGATTATATCCTGAGAAGCCATCCATGAAGGAGAATAGGCTATGTACCGCAGTATTGTCCACCAAGATGTCTATGTGTGGAAGTGGAAAATCATCCTTAGGGCTTGCCTTATTCAGGTCTCTGTAATCCACGCACATTCTGACTTTCCTGTCCTTCTTTGGTACCGACACTATGTTTGCGAGCCACTCAGGGTACGTAGAGATTGCCAAAAATCCGGCTTGAAATTGCTTGACCACTTCGTCCTTGACCTTTAAGGTCCATTCCGGCTTCAATCTTCTTAGCTTCTGCTTAATCGGCTTAACCCCTGGCAAAATTAGCAACTTATGCACCACCATGTCCGTGTCCAACCCCGGCATGTCCCGATACGACCAAGCAAACACATCCTTGTAATCTGCCAAAAACCGTGACATTTCATTTTGCTGCACATTAGACAAGCATGCCCCGATTTTCACTATTTTTGGGTCCTCTTCGGTCCCAAGATTTATGGATATGGTCTCCTCAATATTAGGTTGGACCCCCTTTTCATGATGTTCCAATTGGTATTCAATTTCTTTTGGAACGTCTTCTCCTTCAACCTCGATCTCTTCTTCGATCCCCATGAGGTCAAAGTCGAGCTCGAAGTCGAAGTCATATTCAACTTGGTCCAATTCGGTCTGATTATATGGTTCATAGGTGGTTTGGACCTTTTTGAAAAAATTAAATTTTCTAGAAAAAATAGAAAAATCTTTTTGGGTTTTTTGTGAGCCTTCTAAACATAATTCCCCTGAAGACGAAGGCCCATTAGAACCTTCAGGGAAATGGCATTCCACTATTGAAGTTTTTTTTTGGAAGCCGCGTCAGTTTGCCACACAGATGCTGCCTTAAATGTAAGGGGAGTTTCCTCCCAATTGTTTAATACAAAATTTTTGGGAGCAGGGGAAATAGGGAAAGCCTACTCCTCAAGCCCCGCGTCCGATGCCATCATCACCGGGTGGGTACTGCCCTTTTTTGCTACGAGGCCCAGTCCATAAATGACCTCCTTCGGAATCTTCACTGCGGCCCAATCAATGAATGGTAGCTCGTTGTCACTACCAGTTGAGTCATGGCGAAGAAAGCCCCAACATCTTCAGAGAAGTCTGTCCGCTGCTCTGGTTGTGGCTCAGGCCCGTCTGCTGCTCCCAGTATTGGAGATGGGTTGTATGGTTGCAAGGCCGAAACAAAAGGCTTTTGAAATGGGTTGATGTTGTGGTAGGGAGGCTTGGACTGGTCCATGGGAGGAGATATTTGGATTGTGTAAGAGGGTTTTGGGAAGCTTTCCCTTAAATGAGGGAGTTTTCCTTTACTTCTTTCCTCTCCTTCTTCATGCTTCATCCTCCTCCAGCCTCGGGGTTTAAACCCCAGTCCCACTTTAGGAACCAGTTTCTTAGCCATGATTGGCTCCACCATTCCCTGCAAGTTTATTCCTAGGTCTTTTCCCGGGTGAAAGTGGTATTTTTCCATCACTTTTTTCACCATTTCTTCTGCAGTAGTATGTTTCTTTTCTTTTTTCTCACACCCCCCAGGTATGAAATTGACCGTTTCAAATTGAAACGAGTGAAATGCAATCTTGTCGACAGTCAAGTCTACATTTATTAAGGGTACATCAGGTGACACGATGGGCGGCACCAAGTTTTCGGCTAGGACTGTTATCATCCTTTGCCCTCTTACATATTTCACCCTTTGGTGGAGCGTGGATGGTATTGCCCTAGCCAAATGTATCCACGGCCTTCCTAGGAGCAGATTGAAGGCTGCGGGTATATCCATCACTTCAAATGTGATGTTGAAGATATTCGGCCCAATTGTGACCGGCAGTTCAATCTCCCATAGGGAGTGGGTCTTGGAGCTATTAAAAGCCCTAACTATCCGCCCATTTTGTTTGATCCTTGACTGGTCCAGACCCAGCTTGACAAAAGTGATTAGCGGGCAGACGTTTAACGCCGACCTGTTGTTAATTAGTACCTGTGCAATCATGCAGCCCTTGCAAAGCACTGTGATGTGCAAAGGGTCAACATGATAACACCCACCTGGGCTGATCTCACCCTCTGAGAAACTTATCACATTGTGTGACAAGATTTGACCAACCATTTTGCCAAGCTGGTCTGGATCAATGGTCTGGGATACATGTGCACTCTGTAGCACCCTTAACAATGCTTCCCTGTGCTTTTCAGAATTCAGCAAAAGGCCCAGTATTGAGATCTGGGCCGGGACCTTGTTCAGTTGATCCACAAGATTGAATTCACTCTTTTTGATTATTTTTATGAGATCTGCTGCCTCATTTTCTGCACCCTGGGGGGTGTCTTCTCCTATTTTTGTCTTTCCTTTCTGTTTTCTTTTTTCTTCATTTTCTTTTTTTTCTTTTTCTACTTCTGTCTCTTTCTTTTCACCCCCTGCACATCTCCCTAACCTCGTCATGAGGTTCACCTCCTCCTGGTTCGGGTTCCTAATCACTGGAACCGTAGCCGTGATTCCCTCGCTGTAATTCCATGGTACAGCGGCCTCAGAATAGGCTAATTTAGGGATGTTGACCACCAACGGCTGGAGTTTGGACCGGGATGTATGGGCCGGTTTAGGGATAGTCTGGGCTGGCTGAACATTTACAACCAAGGGTTGGAGCTTGGATTTTGTGGGGACAGAAGAAGTGATGGAAGCAGTGGTGGGGTCAAGGTTGATGACCAGTGGAGCCTTTGATGGCTTGGATGGTGAATAAGTGGTGGACTGCAATTGAAGACCAATGGAGGCCTTGCAGTATTCATCTGGGCCATAAGAGAGGAGACCCGGTTTAAAGAGGAGCTTATGTCCTCAGCAGCATGATTATTTTTCTGGGAGACCATGTTGATCTCCTCCTCTTCCTTTTCTTGGAAAAATCGGACCTGGATCGTGGTCCATACTGGAGCTATGAGCTGAGATAGGTCAAAGGCCCTTCTGGTAGTGGATATGGCAGTGATGGAGTTGGATGGGCCTGCCCCATTGTGGTAAGGCAGAGGGTTCTGCCCAATATCATTCCCGGACGGAGCTGGTGCAGCAGTGTTAAACACCAAGGCCTTCTGGTCCAATAAGTCCTGGACCGCGTGTTTCAACACCCAGCAGGTATCTGTAGAATGCCCCGGTGCACCCATGTGGAAGTCACAGGTGACCGATGTGTCAAAATTCCTCCCCCTGGTGGCATTCGGGTTGGGCTCTTTCAGAGTCAAATATTCACCCTTCAGCAGGGTTGGCAGCAGTTGGGAAAGAGATATTGGGAAAGGAGTAAAAACCCGGTTCTTTCTTGTTGCTAACCAGGCCTCCCTTTTCTCCCTGGTAAAAGCCCTCCTTGGGTTTGCTGGTACAGAGGGGGAGAAGTTGACATTGTGCGGGGTCTGATAAGACTGCTGGGCTTGTTGGGGTGCAGAGATATTCACGTGAAGCGGCTTCTTGGCTGGAGGAGCCTGGACCATATTCACTTCCCCTTCTTTTCGGGCCCCTGTCTTTTTGAATCCGGTTCCTTTCTTCTGGGCCATGGATGCAGAGGAATCAGACTGCCCAGTCAGAGTAGAGTAGTCTATTAGCCTTCCTGACCTGACCCCTTCCTCGATCCGGTCCGCCACCTGCACCAGGGCTGCAAAGTTGGTGGTGATCTGACCCACCAGATGGTTGTAGAAGGGCTGGCTCAGTGTGCCCATAAACGTGGAGATCATCTCCGGTTCTTGCATAGGTGGCCTGACCTGGGAGGCGGCCTCTCTCCACCTCTTGGCATACTACCGTACCGGCTCATCTTTCCCCTTGCTCATCCTCATCATGTCGTACCGGTCCGGCACGATCTCAGAGTTAAACTTGTACTGATCGAGGAACGCGTCAGCCAAGTCCTTCCACCTCCTGATCCTTCCATGGTCCACTGTAGCGAACCACCTAAGAGCTGACCCGGTCAAACTCCTCTGGAAGAGTTGGATTAATATGCCGTCATCCCGGCCAAATTGGCATAGGGCCCCGCAGTATAATTTTAAGTGGCTCATGGGGCAGCCTGTGCCGTCGAACTTGTCGAAGTCCGAGCGCTTAAACTTGGCCGGTAGACATACGTCAGGATACATGCACAGATCCTCGAAGGTGGTGCCTCCATGGCTGTTTCCCCCCTTCACTTCTTTCAGCTCTTCCTGGATCTTTTCTATTCTGAGCAGCATTTTCTTTTCCATCTCTTCTCTAGCCTTTTCTTTCTCTAGCACTTTCTCTGATTCTGCTGTATTTTCCCTGATCAGAATGGGTTCAGGGACTGGTTTAGAAATGGGCTCAGGCATGGGTTGAGCCGGAGGCGGCATGTAGGCCTGCGGTGGTGGTGCCTGATGAGAAGTCGATGCTTGATTTTGGGCTTGAGCCTGTTGGGCCTGAGCCGCCAGTAAATCTCCCAGCATCTTGGCCAGACCGGCCACCTGTTCTTGCAGCTGAGCAAAGTCCTGAGTAGGGACAGTAGCTTGGGCTTGGTTCTCTTCAGTGTTCATGGCTCTGGCTTTAGATCTGGTCACGGGAGCAATGGTTGCAAATAAATGTACCTGGGTTGCAAGTAAATGTACCTGGGGAAAAATTAACAAAACATGTTAGCTTCCATTTAACTTGAATCACACCCCTATACATATAAACAAGTAGGTTAAGTGAACACCAATCCAGACTTGTTTTTTTTTGTGTTGGAATATTTTAGGGCTTCCAAGGGTCCCAAAAATTTTTTTTTGATTTGATTGGTACGAAAAAGACCAACCAAGGGTTTTTTATGGAATATTTTAGGGCTTCCAAAGGTCCCACAATTTTTTTGATTTGATTGGTACGAAAAAGACCAACCAAGGGTTCATGGAATATTTTAGGGCTTCCGGAGGTCCCACATTTTTTTGACTTGATTGGTAAAAAGAAGACCACCAAGGTTTTTTTATGGAATATTTTAGGGCTTCCAAAGGTTCCACAATTTTTTGATTTGATTGGTAAAAAGAAGACCAACCAAGGGTTCATGGAATATTTTAGGGCTTCCAGAGATCCCACTTTTTTTGACTTGATTGGTAAAAAGAAGACCAACCAAGGGTTTTTTTATGGAATATTTTAGGGCTTCCAAAGGTCCCACAATTTTTTGATTTGATTGGTAAAAAGAAGACCAACCAAGGGTTCATGGAATATTTTAGGGCTTCCAGAGGTCCCACTTTTTTGACTTGATTGGTAAAAAGAAGACCAACCAAGGGTTTTTTATGGAATATTTTAGGGCTTCCAAAGGTCCCACAATTTTTTGATTTGATTAGTAAAAAGAAGACCAACCAAGGGTTCATGGAATATTTTAGGGCTTCCAGAGGTCCCACTTTTTTTTACTTGATTGGTAAAAAGAAGACCAACCAAGGGTTCATGGAATATTTTAGGGCTTCCAGAGGTCCCACAATTTTTTGATTTGATTGGTAAAAAGAAGACTAACCAAGGGTTCATGGAATATTTTAGGGCTTCCAGAGGTCCCACAATTTTTTGATTTGATTGGTAAAAAGAAGACCAACCAAGGGTTCATGGGATATTTTAGGGCTTCTAGAGGTCCCACTTTTTTTTGACTTGATTGGTAAAAAGAAGACCAAACAAGGGTTCATGGAATATTTTAGGGCTTCCAAAGGTCCCACAATTTTTTGACTTGATTGGTAAAAAGAAGACCAACCAAGGGTTCATGGAATATTTTAGGGCTTCCAAAGCTCCCACTTTTTTTTTTTGGATTTGATTGATAAAAATAATCAACCAAGTTTTCTTTTTATTTTTTTTCCAAATTTGCTGAATTTTCTCAGTTTTCAAGTTCAAAAGTTGATTGACACATGTTTGAATTGAATTGATATAAAAAAATATGACACCTTAGCTTGTTCTTTGAGTTCCAACATTATGTTTAATCTTGAAGGAATATATTTTTTTATTTTTTATTTTTTATTTTTTTTGAAACATTTTTATATTTTCTTTGGGGTGCCTAAGGATTATCCACAGTGTTTTAGGCATTTTATTTTGAAAATTCGGGCTGAAAAAGCCATTTATACATTTTCTGCATGTATCCGGCATTAAGTGCCGGACAAGCATATGTCTTATTGTATCCGGCAACATTTACCGGATACACGCATAAGCCTTTGTATCCGGCATTATATATCGGATATGAAGAGCATTATTCTTAACCGGCCTGAGTTGCCGCTTAATGCCGAAATGGCCATTTTGACTCATTTTTTCACCAGATTAAGTTTTTTTTCATTCCCACTTGATGTTCACCTTAACTTGACCTTTAAAACTTGCCCCAGATTGGGCTTGGACATCATACTTGCAAAATTCCCCAAATTCATGAAAAGAACATGGCTTTACCTTGCCACCTTGTATTACCTTTATTCAATATGGTATTCACATTGTACCTTGGCCTGTAAAACATGCAAACGGCCTTCCCACATTTACACCCAATTCCCCAAATGCAATTGTATGCTTTTAGCTAAAAACTTGTTTCTCCACCTTTAAGCGTATGGTTTTTGGGTTTTGGCTTAATTGGCAACTTAGAACTCAAGTCTAGTGATGCTTGGAATCTAATCACAGATCCCATTGTCATCACATCATTGACTCAAATTCTAAGGTGAATGTTTTCACTTTCGCTTTCCGAAGTCACGACCTCGGTACGCCAAGCTACACACATTCATGGTCCAACTTCCTATAGGTAATGGGTAGGCTGTGCAAATAGTTTAAAGTGCTCAAGTGCAATTTAAAATTGAGGTAACATTCACAACGTCCCAGCCCCTTGCCACTATTTTTCGTAGCCATGCATTCAATTTCAAGCCAAGGTACATATGACAAAATAATGAAGCTAAATACAAGCAAGCAAGAGAACCAAAGCAACTAAATATGCACAAAAATATTACATGCCCAAAAACTAGTATACAAACATGTTATTTGTGCAAACAACAATTAAACCATGGAAGCATGCTTGAAACCCCAAAAGCATTCCCTAAAGATTTTCATGCTCTTTTTCATGCTCAAAGTGTACCATTTCTACCCAAATTGAAGCCTAAAAATTTAGCACTACTTGACATGATACAAGAAAGTGTTTCAATTAGGTAAAACATGCTTGAAATCTCCAAAAATATGCACTAAAATTTTCAGATTTCTCATGCTCAAAAGTTTGTCACTCATACCCCAAATTAATGCCTAAAAATTTAGCAACTACTTGACATGGTATAAGGAGAGTTTTGATGGTAAAAACATGCTTGAAAACCTCCAAATTAACTACTGAATTCCAGATTTCATGCCCATGGTTTTCATGCTCAAATCATGTCATCCTATACCCCCAAATCCAAAGCATGGCATAAAACAAACATTAAGCACAAAAAAGCTTTATTCATGGGAAACATGCTTGAATACCCAACACAAAATTTCCAGATTTCAAATATTGTATTTTTTTTTAGCTCATGGCATTGAAACCCCAAAATAACATATGATAACACATAATATAGCAAAGTCATATAACCATATGGGTTTTTCCTTTGAACAAAAATCAAGCAACATGCCCATGCCTTTATCCATGTGAATTTTCTGATCATACAAATTAGATTTGAGATTCAACATACACAAGCAAAATAAACAAAATAGCAAGCATTCAAAAGTAAAGAAAAAGCATGAATATACACAAAATGGCTTAAATCCACAAGTCCCCAGCAGAGTCGCCAGTTGTGAGACACGGGAAAAAATCACCGGAATGATCATCCCTCCGTCAACACACGGGGCTCAATGTAAAAATTGGGAGAGTCGCCACCATTCAGATTTGGGTGTGAATTGACACCAAAAGATTAAAGATAAGCAAAAAGAGATAAAAAGTGCTAAAAGGCAAATTCTAGAGTAAAAATAACCCTACTTGAAAATCAAATCCAGAGATGGGTAAGGGGATTAGATTATGAACGGGGGAAGGTGTTAAGCACCCCCATTCATCTACACGAAGTGGTTACCAAGTGTTATTCATGCTAAAAGAAAATAGAAACCTTGCTAAAATATCATGAAAACCTTGAAAAAGGACAAATATATGATATCTTCACATGAAAATCCAAATGAATTCCAGATCTTCTTTTATGTTAATATCACTTCTGGAATATCACAAAAAGATGGAAATCATAGCAAAAGTTGCACAAAACCAAGTTGAGGCAAATCCGGGAAATTTGGTAAAAAGTAAGGCCATTTCTCTTGAAATTAATCAAATCCAATTTTAAATTAAATCAAACCAAATCCATTTGAAAGATTAGGGTAAACAATAGTCTCATGCAAAATTTCAATTAATTCCGGTTGAAATCCTAAGAGTTATGGCTCTTTTAAAGTTGCTGCCGGAGAAAATCAAAAGTAGCAAGTAGGCAACTTTGAAAAATCACCTAGAAAAATCTACTTCATAGAAATCGATGAAATTTGGTGTCAATGAAGTCTGTATGGCCATCTTTCAAAAGAAACTAGCCTCATACAAAAACTCATTCGGATGTGCCTTGGGTGGTCTCCCGAACAGGCCCCGAAGATCACAAATTTACCCAGAAAAGTACTGATGAACAGTTCTGAGTAAATCCGTTACCAATAATTCAAATAGAGTCAAAAAATTATGAAATCAATTGAATTTGAAAATAGACTCATAAAGGAGTGCCCAGAAATAAAAATCATTCGAATCGGACTTAAAACAAACACATGGCGCTCCGTCGAAATGACAAGTTCCGTATTTAAACCTGAACTGTCCAATCAACTTCGACAGAGAGGTGTCAAAAATCTGCCTGATATAAATTAATGAAATTTGGTGGACATAAACTACACAGCCTCACCTTTCCCGTGGTTCTAAAATCGCTCCCAAATTCATCCTGACGATGAAGTTATGAGCGTCCGAAGTAAGGGTATAGTTGCTGTCAAATTAGGCCCTTTTTGAACAAAACCAACTCAAAACTGTGATAAAGTGTGTGTGATTCGTGCAAGATGAATCCAAAACCTTTAAAAATCATTTAAAAATATTCCAGAATTGATTGAGGCCATTTATTTGAAATTTATCACAATGAATGTAATAAATCCCCAAATGTGAGCCTATCCCGCCAAAATAGTGCTATGTATGTGCAAGTGTGAAAAACCATACAAGATCAATAGAACAGCATAGCATGCATACATATTCATCAAAATAAGGTTCTAAAACAACCTAGGGTTCTGTTCCATTATCGTTTCCCTTTGTTCTCTCTCCCCGTTAAACACGGTTCTTCAAGATTATCAAGGGTACTTTGAATATGAAACGGTTTACAATCAATCAAAAGGCTTATGCAAATAGGGTTCTAGTACTAGGGTCAATCCCAAGTCTCGTTTCTCCTAGATCCCGCCTCCACGTTTTACGGCTAGGGGGAGTCTCGAGATACTTTGAGCCGGGGAAGGATTTTCACACACAAAGAAGGCCTTATTCTACAGAAAGGTAGAAGAAGAGATCTAGATCTAGGAATGTAAAAACAAAATTTAAAAAGAGGTTTGAGGCTTACCTGGATTTTGGAAGTACTTCCGCAGCGGTTTCCCTCTTCTCTTGGAGCTCTTCTTGGCGAGAATTCAAGGCAAGAGTTAATGGCCATTTGCTTAAGGAGGAGCCTCCTATTTAAAGGCAAAGGCTAGGGTTAGGGTTTGTGAGAATGGTAGACACAACATAACGTCTATAGCCCACCAACCTTAACCCTAAGGCTATTTCCGAGATTTCCCTTCATTTAATGAAGGACATGATGGTAAAAGATGAAATCTCTCGAAAAACCCTAATATTGAGCAAAACTAATGTATCCGGCATATCAGGCCGGATACAAAAGGGTCTTAATGTATCCGGCATATAATGCCGGATATACTAAGGATTTATTGTATCCGGTATGTTTCACCGGATATAATGGAAAATACTCGTATCCGGCTTGAGTTGCCGGATACAAGGAAAAAAGCCTTTTTTCTGAATTTTAACACAGGCAATACTTATTTACATGTAATATCGTTTAAGTAAATGTCCTCGTATTTTTTAATCTCCATTTACTTAAGATATTACATGTAAATAAGCAAACATCCCCCATTTGAATCCATTAAAAATAGTTCCAGACCCAAATTCCAAGTGAATAAAAAGTCAACTTTCCAGTTCTAGGCAAAATTCCGATTTTTCAGGTCTGGAAAAAAGGTTCAATATATTAAAACCAAGGTATTCGCCAAGATTTAAAATCTCAAAAAATTCTTTTATGCAATAACATGGCTAAAAACCTGATTACCGGGAAAAATTATCTTGAAATCTGGCTTTAAAAAATATTTCATTTTCTGGGGTCAAAAGTCAACAAAATTCAACCGGAAAAAGTTTGACTTTGCACAAAAGATTGAATTCGGGCCTTTTCCTTTTCCGTTTTGGATTCAAATGGGTTAAGTATCTCAAACCCAATGCAAAGAACCGAAAATTCCAATAAAATATTTCTCTCCTTCAAGATTTATCAAAAATCGTGCAATTTTGGGGTGTCTACAGTTCCAGACCCAAATTCCAAGTGAATAAAAAGTCAACTTTCCAGTTCCAGGTTAAATTCCGGTTTTTCAGGTCCAGTAAAAAGATTCAACATGTTAATACCAAGGTATTCGTCAAGATTTAAAATCTCAAAAAAAATTCATTTATGCAATAACATTGCTAAAAACTTGATTATCGGGAAAAATTATCTTGAAATCTTGATTTAAAAAATATTTCATTTTTTTGGGGTCAAAAGTCAAAAAAATTCAACCGGAAAAAGTTTGACTTTGCGCAAAAAATTGAATTTGGGCCTTTTCTTTTTTGGTTTTGGATTTAAATGGGTTAAAGATCTCAAACCTAATGTTAAGAATTGAAAATTCCAATAAAATATTTCTCTCCTTCAAGATTTATCAAAAATCATGCAATTTTGGGCTGTCTACAGCTGTCCAGCAACACCAAAGCTTTGATCACCTGTTCCAGATTAGAGAAATAGGTATTTTTCTTGCTTAAACTATTGTGTGAAGTTATTTTTTCTTCACTAAAGTCTGAGATTCTTTTGTAATGTGATCAGTGAGGATTTTGAGATGCTTTTAAAGTAGATTTGAACAAGGATAATCAATAAAAAAAAAAGAAACAAAGACAAAGATGTAAAGTTATGAGTTTTTCTGCATTAGGCTTGCACCTGTTTTCCAGATAAACCAAATTTTTTTTACCTAGTTCTAGTTCGATTCAAGTCTGGAGTCCTCCATTAGATTTGTGGTATTTTTATTTTAGTTTAATGTAAAAATATGCTCGAGACCCTACACTATGAGTAGGTATTTTATTTTTAATTTTTCTTTGGTTCAGATTTTCACAGGGAAATGTCTAACAGTAAAATTTGCAGCTTAATATCTCTTAAATGAAAATGAATTTTTGAAAACTACTATAGGTTATTTTAGTACTTAAAGTTATGATTCTAAGGAATTAGATTTTGCACAATTTGGTTAAGAATTGAGGGAGTTATGATTCTTTGAATGCGGATAGCATAGTAGTTCAGGTTGTTTCATTTTTTTTTTTTTTTGTTCCTTTATTTATTGTGATTTCCTTACTTACATTTGTTCTTGTTTTGTTTTATTTTTTGTCATTTTACTACATTAGATATAACATAATGATTCTCAATTCTCCCAATATAGATATGTTATCATAAATGAGAGTTTAAAACATTTTATTGGAAGTGGTCGAATCAGCCCCCATTTCTTATTCTTTTTAATTTGGGTTTTTTGCTTTAGAATTCTTATGTGCATGTAGGATGTAGTATAGTAATCCCCCACTCCTCTAATCCCTTTTGCGCATGCCCGAGGTGCGCACATTAGTCTTCCAGATTAGTCTAAGTTTTATTATATTTTTTGTAATCAAAGTTTAGGAACTTTACTTTCTTTTTTTTCTTTTAAACTACAAATAAAAGATAGATGAGTGGGTGCCAACCTAGTTGGGATGTGCTCATACTATAGTGATGCAGTATTATTTGTGCAAGTGATTATGTATTATTTGTAAAGTTGTACTTGCACTTGTAATAATTAATTAATTTATATTTTTTAGCAAAATCTATCTCAGTATGTGTAAGACAATTTTGTGAATAATAAACATATTTTTCAGAAATTTTTATGATTTTTTTACTATTTTTTTTCTAATTTCCTTGGTTTTTTTAAAAAAATCAATTTTTTATACCCAGGCTTGCTAGGCCTGGCAGCGGCCCTCCGTGCCTAGCCCGTCGCCTGGGGTGTGCCGTGCTGTGCTTGGGTATATCCCAAACGGGCTGGGCGTGCCGCGGCCCGCCAGGCACGTGGCCCATTGGGCACACGGCCCGCTGGGCACGCGGCACGCCTGTTTAGCATCCCTAAGCAACCACAAAGGAAGTGAGTGTTAGGGATATAATAAAAATATATAAAGTTCACCCTACTATATATGAACTTGAGTTTTTAGTAGGAACGGTGTTCTACATGATATTAGAGCTTTGGATTCAAACCTCCACTCCACCCGTTGAGAAAAAAAAAGATTTCATGTGCAAGGCCTCCTTAAAAATGGTCCCCTAAAAAAAGTGGGTTTGATAGTGGCTGCTTATCTACTGAGACATAGTCCCACTATCAACTTCAATCAAGCCAATTTAGTAATTGCAGCAATCATGACTAAGAGGTCTCCTTTGCATGGATTCCTGGATTGACAACATTGGTGGCCACTCTCAGACTGCTTATTTTCCGACTGACTCGACAGTAAGGGAGAGACCGGTCCGCCAGTTCTATTGGTTGTCTTTGGTTATTTCTTTTATATTCTTAAGTTGATTATCTTGGCCAACTTACTTTTGTTCTTGGCTGTTTGCTTACGGGTCATTTGCTTTTGTACTTAAACTCAAGTGCGTTTTATTACATATAATATTAGCCGAGGGTTTGTTATTTGCTAATTTGTATTTGTGTCATATAAGTGCCATTTTTGTTTAACATATACATCTTTTACCAAAGGAAGAATCCCAATCTTCGAACAATTGCCTAACACGTAACATCCAGATACAGGTGGCTTATCATACAATCGAGCCGACAATGGATCCGGTTCATCACCATACGAACCAAGCGCTGGGGTCGACCCTTTTCGACTCATCGCACTCATAGGAATGCTAGCACGCCCGGCCGCGACACACATTATCACTCACCAAGGCCGAATGAAGAAGTCATCAACTGAAATCATAGAGAGGACATCCAATTATTGATGTCTAGTTATGAATCAATTTAGAAACAAAAAGAAAAAAACGGGTGGTTTTGCCTGAAATCATTCTTGCATCATTAACTCTTTTGCATCATCTATATAAGCGAAATTTTACTTCTAAAAAAAAAGAGAAAAACATTTCTCTACTGCCAAAATCTTACGGATTTGCTAAAGCATTATTGTAATTGGTCTATAAAAGTTAAAAAATTTACCAGAAATTCAAGCATTGATTTTTGGGTTTATTGCATCCATGCCCTTATATTATATTATATTTGCATCTATATTTTCTTGTTTTTAATATTTATATTTATACATCTCCGTTTTGTATAATTGTATAGGAAGGGAAATTTTTGAGGTTGAAAAATGACATATGGCAAAATCTCATAAAGATGTGTGGACCCAACTTAGAGATAAAATTCTTCAAATAAAATAAATAGAATTTTCTCTTTATAAAAAGCTACGTAAATTGCTTGCAGGCTCCATTGAATAATTATTTGTTTTGGTAATTCGCAAAATAAATGAGTTATCTACAAAAATATTAATAATTCTTTGAGAAGTGGGAATTATCTCTACAAATTAAAGGTGATAATTCTTTAAAGGAGTTTTAGATCTGGAGAACTCTATCCTCCCCACATCTATAAATAGGGTAGTCCTCTCTCCCAAGAAGCCTTGAAGAACTGAAGACTTGAAGCTCAAGCACTCAAGATCTAAAGATTCAAGCACTCGATCTCTGAACGCTCTACAGTCTAGAGATCTACAACAAATTCAAATTTGTCCAAGATCTTCAACAAGCCTACATGTCGAAGATCAAGCCAAAGTTTTGTAAATTTTTTAATAAGTCTACAAGTCAAAGATCAAGCCGAGGACTTCTCATTAAATCTAGTACAAATCTGCATGTGAAATCCACTAGATCTGCCACTTTGTCCGTCTTTTGTGAAGTTCGTCAAAAAGATTGAAGACCAACCAACTTGGGATCAAGCTATTTCAGCCCTCAAGATTTTTGAAGAAAAGAAGCAAAGGAGTTACAGAGAATTGTTCCACATTATTTTTAATAAAAATACAATTTTGTTTTGTATCTTCACATTTGATCCTTTTGATTTCAAACGAGAAATTTGCGTAAACAAATCGTTACAATCGTAACCTTGGAGTTAAAATCTGTTAACTTCTGTTATTTATTTTTCTCAAATGACTAAAGTAACCTATAAATAAAAATATTTTTCATTTATCTTCCTATATTATCTTATAAATTTATTTACCTATATTATCTTATAAATTTATTAAGTCCTTATATTATTATATTTATTGTTTATATACTTTAAGTCATTGATATTAATTTGCTCGATCAATATTTTTTCATTGGAATTCCACCTAATCCCATTGTCATTTGGCTATTTAAATTTTTTTTTCATCTTATAGAAAGTTAATTTATTCATTTAATAAAAAAAAACAACAAATTGATTTCCATCAATCACGACCTTGCGTAAGTATTGAGAATTACATCTTAAGACTTTAACCACTAGAACAGACGGCACTTTCTGAGGTGAATTCCTACCTTACCAAAACACACAAAGAAAAGCAACATTTTGACGAACATATATATCTCTTCAAAGCATGTGGAGGAGACTGTTTTTGTCTTCTCACAACTTTTTTTTTGCCCTTTCTCTTTCCTTGTCTGTTTGGTTATGCACACACTCATTTGTAAAGAGACTAAATTACTTGCAAAAAATCTTTCTTACGTTAAAGCTAGTCTCAGTACCAATTCATTGATTTGACATTTTGACCAATCCATCTTGTGTCAATTACGTGTCTCTGGATTCTTCCAAAAAACAAAAAAAAATTACGTGTTTCTGGATGGTAATCATGGCCATTGAAAGGTGATTCCTCCAGGGCCTAATTCCTTTAATGGTGGGTCCCAATCATGTAAAAAAAAAAAGGGGATGAAATCTTCTGCTAGATTTTAGTGGGAATGAAATATGTGAATTGCTTTCCGCTTTGATCGTGAGACACCGTAATGTAAAAAATATTATGGTCACTGTTTCTTCATGATTAAGTTGAAAAAAAAAAATGAAAAAAAAAAACGTGACCGTGAGATGCTACATATTATAACATCCTGCGGCGAAAACAAGGAGCAATTCACTGAGACATAACACAAGATTTCATTCCCATTAAAATATATTAGAAGATTTTATCCCAATTTCTATTGCGTTATTGGGACCCACTATTAAAGGATCTGTCGGCAGTCTACCAAAGCACCAACGACCTTTCAATGGTAGCATTTTACGATTAGTGATTTTCTGGAAACGAAATCTTATGTTTTTAAGTGGGCCCATATGAACAAACATGAGATCATGGCATACGATCCTCACTCGAAATATCTAAAAGTAGATAAGAAACGATGAATTTGTCAGAGTCATATCATTGTGTGGGTAGGACCGTAGGAGACAATAAACTGTGGGAATCTGTAGGTGGGGCTGGATGGATTCGTCGCCACGCATTGAGAAGATGGAGGTTTTGCGAGGACTTTGATTGATTGATTGATTGCAATTTGAACATATTTTTCTTGGTGACACGCGTTTTCGGAGATATTTTTTTTTTATTTTTTATCTTTTAGTTTTAGCTTAATGGAGGAGAAATCACTTAGCTCATTGATTACGTCTTGGAGATCAGGGGGTTTTCACTTGATATTTATTTTCAATTTTATTTTTCCAAACCTTCCAAGTTGGAAGTACAATAAGCTTTATTTTTTTTTCTTTTTCTAGTACAGTGTTTTCTTTATCAGATGTTGTTGGATCCCAAAATATTTTTCTGCCCTTTTTCTTATATCCAAACGTTCTATGCATGCTAAAATCATTAATTTCTCATTGTTTTTGGCCTTGGAGACATAAACTGTGGCATGGTTTCTACCGATGCAATTTCTTTCATATTCAAACCTCCCAAGTTGGATGAAAAAGAAGTCTTCTTTTAATCTAGTATTTTCTCAGATGTTGGATCTTATATATAGTAATTTTTTTTTCTTTCTCATAATATCCCTTTACCATGAACATGATGGAATCCTTCATTTTCTTGCGTTTTATCGGAATCCAAACATAGACTTGGTATAATGGTGAAAATCCTAGATTAAAGTACAAAATTCCAGCTCATGTTTAAATGTAACTAGATTATAATAAAGCTTTTCTATCATTTCTCATGCATTAGAAATAAAAAAATAAAAAAAGCAAGAGAACAGAAAAATTCAAGAAAAGAAGAAGAAGAAGAAGAAGAAGAAGAAGGCACTGACTTAACATAGGCAAGTGATTTCAGATAAGTGATCTTATGGAAGCATTTATCTATGGATATAAGTTGGTTATTCAAAAAGGAAATAAAAAGTTTTGGCTTTGGGAAACAATGCAGCTTTGACAACTTGACAAGACAAAATCAAAAGAATCTTTATAGAGTTTGAGTGTAAGAATTTAAAATTTCACAAATGTCACAAGGGATTATAAAAATTTTCATTTTAAAGATTCACAAGTTTCCTTGGGGTGAAGTTATATATGATTTTCATAATTTTATTGCATTCTATGAAACAACTTCATGCATAATCCTCATATGTCTAGCTACTACAAGTAACTAAATTATAATATTCCCCTTTTATATATCTTTAATTACATTAACTCTTAGAATATATAGATTCCTTCTTTCCTATCATTTGATATTATTTTATTCTTTGATCCTTTTCTATAATTATTATTTATTACAAGCAATTAGGCTATGTGCTAGTTAGAAGATTTCATTAAGATAAGATCAAAGGACTAGATACTGTCTATAGTGCTCCTTATTTTATTATATTGTCTAATGGTGAAACATGTGTAGATGTCTATCTATGAAACCGACATCTGAAAGCCGCAAAGAAAAGGCCGGGATTATTAAATTTTGGGCTGACCCAAAGTAAAGACTGGGATCAAATTATCCCAATTTTAGCCGTCTTTGGTCTAATCTGATAGCTTGGACCCTACTACCTATGGCAGTAATCAAAATCATTTGCTAGATTTTCTTAGTAAATATTAATACCATTTACCTTGGCCTTTTCTTTTAATGGAAACAAAAAATAAAAAGAAAATGAAATGGTGATTTCCATAATGCATAAATTAAGTTTGGGCTAGCTTAATTAGAGTGGTGGACTTCAAAGAGGGATAAAAAATAACGTAAAATTGGGTTGGATTTGGGCTCGATAAGTTTGGAATAGTTAGGCACATCTGAGTTCAAATTAGTTAATTTTAAATAGGATTGAGTCCAAACTAAACAAACCAAACTCAATCTTCCCTATTTAAAAACCTTATAAAAAATCAAGCTCAAGACTTAGGGGGCATTTGGTGTAGATTATGGATTACATATTATAATCTGGATTTTGAAAATCAAAATCCATAATCTTGTTTGCATTTCCTAGATTTTTAAAATATAATTATACGATTTGAACCTAGATCTTGTTTGGTTTACATCGATTTTTGAGATTGAATTTGAAGTTTTGTATTAATAATTGCACACAAAATAATATAATATTTATTGATAAATTAATATCGTTGTAATAACCTAGAAATTCACCTAATGGCAGTTTAGTCATTTCGTAATTAGCCAATTAATAAATAGATTAATTATATAATTATTAGACCTAAAGTTTGAATTTAAATAAAAAAATTTAATTCAATAAGGAAAAAAGGCCCTTCAAAACCCTAGTTCGTGCTCAATAAGGAAAAAAAACTTTCACAACCGGGTGACAATTTCGTTGACCGTAGGCAAGCTTGGAAACTTTCATGGTCTTGTAACTGGGGACAGGCTAGCACCCCAATATAACTATCCTAATAGACCTGAGAGCAGCCTAGCCCAACGGACCCAATCCACAAAGGTTAGGCCTTAACAAGCCCTACAGCCTGTTCCAAAGAAACAAAAGTTCAATTGTTGTGAACGTGAAGGTCTGACAAGTTGCTCAACATAGGCCAAAGCTTTATTTAAACTGTCAATTAAGCTTTTTATTAAGGGTGTTCAAAATTGGGATATTTGTGTATTTTGGGTCCTATTTAATACAAAACAAGATACATAAGGAAGGAGAGCCTTAACAGTGGCTATTCTTTGTACTAGTGATATGGATTCTAATCTTCCGAGCTTTTCACTTAAATCTTTTTAAGTTGGTTAATTTGAAAAGTTTAGGCCTTAGGATGAAATTCCATGTTTTCGGGTTCTTCCAAGTTTTCAAAGTTCTATTTCATTTCCCCTCTTTTTTATATTTCTTTCAATTTCTTCATTTTTCAAGGCTTTTTGAGCGTGGCTTTTGGACTGTTTCACATTTTAGGTCCTCTACATCATGAATAAGTGACTTTTCGGAATCTTCATTGGCAAAATGACCATTTTACCCTTGGGTTTGATCAGCACACAATTTGCAAGGAATTTGGGCTCCGGATATTATCTCTATTTGCCAAATATAATGTTTATATATAATATACATATGTTACATTATAATAATGTTATATTATAATATTTTTTATTATCATATATTTGTGCGCACCTCGGGTGAGTGGTAAAAGCATGTTACAATTTGTTATGGAGTCGCCACTACCTGAAATGGTGCAGGTAGACACCTTGTTTGATTTTTTTGGTCTGCACCGGTGATTCCAGATAAGTGACCCGATTACAACCCAGGGAAGTCCTTGAACACCCTGGGTTGCCCCACCGAAATGGGTTCCCTTAAATTAGTTGGATATTTAATGGGTTCTCTTATTTATTATTTTTATTTTTAACAAATTCTAATAATAACATATCTACATTGGGAGATGTAAGATTAAACAAATAAAACTAACAAAACTAATAATGACATTCTAAAAACAAATTCTAATATCAATGATGAAACCAAACTAAAATGAGCTAGTAAACTAAATAAAACTAACAAAACTAAACATGTACAATTCGGCCACTTCAAATAAAATGCTTTAGCCTATCATAATAACATATCTACATTGGGAGAATGGAGGGCCACTATATACATCTCATGTAGTAAGAAAACAAAACAAGAACAAAAAAAAAAAAAAAAAAGAATCACAAGAGACAAAAGAAGAAACATTTTCAACCACAAGAAAGAATCATCGCTTCAATGCTTGTTTCATTTGCTTTTTCCCTTTCTTATTATTTATTATTTTTTTTCTGTTTTGTTTCTATTGTTTTTATCATGCAAGATTAACTAATTACTAATTTACAAGGCAAGAAAATGAGACCACCTGAACTACTTTTAACCATGGCCTAATTACTAATTTACAAAGGAAAAAAAAAAAAAAAGGAAACAACCTGAATTACTGTGCTATTCACATTCAAAGATTCATATCTCCCTCAATTCTTAACCAAATTGTGCGAAATTTGATTCCTTAGAATCATGACTTTAAGAACTAAAATAACCTATAGCAGTTTTCAAAAAATCATTTTCATTTAAAAGATATGAAGCTCCAAAATTTACTGTTAGACATTTCCAATTGAAAATCTAAACCAAAGAAAATTTAAAATAAAATACCTACTCATAGTGTAGGGTCTCGAGCATATTTTTAGATTAAACTAAATAAAAATACCACAAATCTCATGAAGGACTCTAGACTTGAATCAAACTAGAACTAGGTGAAAAAATTGGTTTATCTGGAAAACAAGTGCAAACCTAATGCAGGAAAAAAAATAATTCAGAATTTTACATCTTTGTCTTTTTTTTTAACATGATAAAATTACCCAAAGCCATCAAACATATATACATGTCTCTTATCAATCATGTAATCTTATCTCAAAAATTGTAATGAAAGAGAGGTTTCATACAATGTATTAAACAAATGATTCACTTGTTATGGATTGATATTTCAAATCAAGTCTTGGAACCTTGGTGTGTCGTGAACAGCAGTTTTCCTTTCTCCCTCCTTGCTAGTAGACGTCCCTCTTCTTTTCTCCACTTCTTCCTACTTGCTGTTTTTTTTTCAAAGAACTCTCTTACTTTTTCTCCTCTCCTTTTGCTCCCAACTTCAAGCCTTTTTATAGAGGATTCCCACCCCTTCAACTTCTTAACCCCTAACCTTTCTTCTTCCTCTCTTAAACCCTTAACTCTTCCTCTTTCTCTCTTAAACAACTAACCCTTCCTCTTCCTCTCTTAAACAACTAACCTTTCCTCTTCCTCTCTTAAACACCCTCATTCAATTAGGTTTGGTCAAAGTCTATTTTATCCTACATTTTTATTAGGCTTATGTATTTTTTTAAGCTTTGTTTCAATATCTCAAGAGAATATGAATTGGACCAATTTATCCAACTCATTTCTCTTTGTTTATTTTTTTTTAATCTTAAACTTTTATTAACTTTATTATTTATTTGCATAAGAAACCCCATTAGGAAACTTACTTATTTACTAAAACAATGTAAAACCCTGAATTTTCAGTAAATAAATAAATAATAATTGAATATGAATATCTTGAATGTCCATAAATTTGTCAAAATAAACTAGAGAATAAACTTAGAAATTTCGGGAGAAATCGAGTGAGTAGATGTAAATTATCAAGGGAAGGGTATTTTGGTTAATTCATATTAATTATTGGTAAATAAATATAGAAATTAAGTTATTAATAGACTTGAGAAATAATGATAGATTTAAGTTGGGTTTAGATTTCCTATTAATAATGATATTTATACCTTGATAAGTGGAACACGGGCATAATGATAAATATAGTCGATTTGGAGCCTTAAGTCGAGGAGATGAGAATTTTATTGAAGGATATTAATTATAATTATAGATGATCGCACTAATAGAGGAGATCAGGAGAGTAGCGCAAAATCTGACCGTTGGATCGTGGTAGATCGAGGTAAGAATTAAGTAAATCCGAAACTGTGTTCTAATTGGATGGTTGTCTAAAGGGGTGATGCATGTGCGTTGCGTAGGATCATGAGATATAAAAGAATAGGGTTTATACCCTAGAGAATACGTTTAGGTATTTTGCTATTATACTCATTTGTTTGGGGTATGCGATGGCCGAAAAAGAAAAAAAAGAGAGACCGAGAAAAGAAGAGGAAGAACGAAAGAGAGAAATGGAGACCGAGAGGAGAAGCTGGGGAGATCTTGGAAAGGATTGGATTGATGCGAAAGAAGGTATCAAAGCCACACCAAGAAGAAAGAGGAGAGGAAGTCGCTGGTTGGAGGAAGAAAGGATCTTGAGCGAACAGATGTAGGTGACATCGTTTGATCGATTGTTTTGTATTTACGTGTGTTTAATCTTCAAACCATGTTTTTATGATGTAGATATATGTATGAAGCATGATATAATCGTTATAAGTATTGTGGAATTGCTTAGAATAGGAAAAATCACGTTTTGAAACTGTTTCTGTTCGTTTTTGGGGGACCGCCGACCTCGACTGTGCTCGGCGATCCTCGGCGCTCTTAGGCGCTAGACCAAAATATGAGACCGCCCAAGATCGTGTGACGACTTATCATCGGTGATCTAAATTGTACTACCGCCAACGTTTGACCGCCCAGGCGATCCTGAGCACTCCTAGGCGCTATAACCAAAAAATGCAATTTTTCGTATATTAAACACCTGATTAAATTCTAAACTATCTTTAGTCAATTTTAAGCATTAATTAAGAAGTTTTAAGATCAAAACAAATTATCAAATACCCTGTTTTGGCAGAACAATAAATAGGGAATTGTTTTAGGTTATTAGTTGCCTAACTTGATCTTAAATAAGGAATTCTAAGTCTAATGCAGATAAACCTTTATAAATTAGATTAATTAATTAAGAGATATTAATTTATATATCAATAACCAGATTTCTACAAATAAAGACTTTAAATCAGAAACTACCTTATAGACATTGGAGAAAGGACCCTATATACCTTTAGGTCTCATTAGTTAACTGAATTGGGTTACATTCAGTTTCTCTACTAAAATAACACCTACCTTATTATATTATGTCACCCCCCTCCTAAATGTTACCGAACTACTTTATTAAATAGCAAGAACCATATTATCCCTAAACTTATGTAAATAGCAAGTATCTTGTTACCCTTAAACTTTATTCTCTAAATTACCTTATAACTTTACATAACCTTTAATTATCACATAACTAGACCGGGCCATTGTGATTACAAACTAATGAACTGAATTTGGAGCAAGACTTTGGATTAATGATTAAAACATGAATCAACAATGATATAAACAACAATGAAATACAGATTTATGATATAATGGCTTGGTGGCCAGTTTTACTAATAACCTGCTTGGTAGTAGAGATGTATTGCATATTACCTGTTTGGTGGCAGAGATTATAACCCGCTTGGTGGCGGAGACATTACCCACTTGATGGCGGAGACATTACCTGCTTGGTGGCGGAGACCCTAACCTGTTGGTGATGGAGACCCAAACTGCTTGGTGGCAGAGATAACCTTTTTGGTGACAGAGACCCAACCTGACCCAACCTGCTTGGTGGCAGAGATAACTCGCTTGGTGGCGGAGACCCAACCTGCTTGGTGGCGGAGACATTACCCGCTTGGTGGCGGAGACATTACCTTCTATGAGAGAGATTTATTACCTCTTGTGGGGCAGATGTATTTCCGATAGATTGCATCCTACAGGAGAGGTACCTCATGTGGGGGAGATGTGATTATGCGTGATTGCATCCCACATGGAGGATGGGTGTATGAGTTACCACTGGAAGGTGAGGAAGCTATCTTGTAACGTCCTGGGTCCGAGTCACATGAAAACCCGTAACTCGTACCTAGAGGTTAATATAAATAACAGGATCGCACTACCAGAGTAAGGAAAACATGAACTAAAATAATGTTAGGTAACAGAGTGCGCTAAAATAATCCCAAAGTGAAACTCACATGACCCAATTTCACTACCCGCAATTTCCGGCTCTCCATACGTATCTGAAAAACAAACAGAAATAAAAGAGTGAGATACGAATATCTCAGCGAGTAGCACATGCATGCAGCAATACACATTTTCTAGTTGTAAGTTTATGATCGAGTAATCACACGAGAAAACAAGAATAACCCGGTGAAATCTGCGTAAACCCTTTTAAAATTTGTTTGACCCCAGGGGTCTAGGAAGCAATTTAAAATATATGAAATTAACATCGGTAATTCCTTCGTCAACAAAACTCCGATCAGTTCCAGAAACTATATCATTATAACCATGCTCCAAGAAAGACAAATTCCACTATTTATTCCATAGTATCTAAAACAGATAAATGAATAATAAATCCACATGGTCAATGTCATACAAATATTTGATTGGTTAATCAACATGCCAGAGCGACCTCCACACCTCCATGTACACAGTTCCGGCCTACTCAGGGTTTCAGATACTCTGAAATGACGGCCTACTCAGGGTTTCGTCATCCAATGCCGGCCTACTCAGGGTTTCGACATTGACAACCAGGCCTACTCAGGGTTTCTGGCTGCTCTACACCAATCGTGGCAACACTCCATGGCCATGCCATTACTCCAATAAAATAAAAGCATCCCATTACTAAGCTTAGACTCTGGATCCAAGACAAGCTAAACCAAAAACCGATAAATAACCAACAAAACTCCGCATTCAGTACACATATCACAAATTGTTCCAACCAGAACAGTAATTCTTCACAAGTGTTCCGACCAGAACATCATCTCACAAGTGTGCCAACCAGAACAATTAATTCTTCACAAGTAAACAAGTAAATAATCTTTGCAATATAATTCAGAACTTGCCATCAAGAAAACAGGTTTTAATAAATCTCAATCAAGTACAGTACAGTGTATAACCCAAAAGAACTAAAATAAAAGCCCCAGTGTTGGGTATCCCGAACATCACCTAAATATTGCCCTACATATATCTCAGAAGCTCTTACGAAATTCCAGGATCTATCTTCACTGTTCTCATAAGTAATTTTGTCTCTAATGTCCTAAACAAGTACTTCGCTAAGTGATCGGAGACCCTCTAGCATCAAAATCCCCATTGGTTTACTCAATTTTGAACTTCAGTAAGAATAGTGGACTATGCGCTCACTTCCTGAAGTGAGCACCAGGTGAGCGCCGAGTGAGCAGATTGTATTAATTAAAAATTACGGTATGCGCTCACTCGATGCCAAGTGGGCGCGAGCTCGGCGCGAGATAGGCGCGAGAAGGGCGCGAGATAGGCGCATCTAATTTAAGTGGGCGCGAGCTCGGCGCCGGGTCAAATTTCTTAGGCGCCTACTTCCCAAAGTGGGCGCAAGTGGGCGCCAAGTGGGGGGATACCCACTGCGATTTTCAAGTCTCTGTTATTTCGAGATCTCTATGTCTGGCTGATTTGTTTCGGTCTATGACTACTTCTTTAGTCTCCCAATACCCCCAGAACACATTCAGACCTAATTTGGATTTAATCTAACATGCTTCCCAGTTATCCCCAATTCCGCTGTACAAAAACCCTTCGAAACTGTCTTTGCCCAGAAAACCGAGAATACTTCATTCAATAAACATGCATTCATTCAAACCAAATACATGAATAAACCAAAGACTCAGTTGTAAAACAGTGCCACTCACGAGTATTGAAGACCTTCTTCAAGCTTCCGGCCATCCTTGGTGGATTTCATCTCTAGACCTAAGCTGCTTGGCCGCCGCCCTAATTTTCTCCAGAGCAACAACCTTTTCCCGAATCCCCGAAAATTTTGTATGAGTTACCTATTTATAGACACCGCCAGGATTAAACCTAATTCACCCTTCACCCTCGGAATCCCCTTTCTACCCCTCATTAGTGTAGGGCTTTCCCGGATTTTAACTATTGACCCATTTCTATTTATTTCCGGTCCGAATATGACTTACATATTAATATTTCCACCACATTTTCTTTAACACTAATGACCACAAATTTCTAGCAATAATAAATTTGATTTTTACCTGTACATAAGTCCATATGTGCATATATTTTTATTTTATCCACTGTTATTATTTGTTTATTTCTATTACTGTGACTGTTAATTTATTTTATTCTATTATTATTATTTTATTTATTATATATTTTTTTCTACTCAAAACTGGGGTTTTACATATCTCCTACGGTAGATGTAGATTCTAGGTGTTCACATCCTGCGGTAGAGTTATGCTGTCTCCTGCAGGGGGTATTTGTAGTCTTAGAGATGTGCATTCTCCTGCGGAGCTTGTGTGGATACTATGTGTTTGCGTTTTGCGGTAGAGATAGGCTACTAGCTGAAGGTTGGCTTTTATTACTGATATATTGATTGATTCTCAAATTGATGGATTGATTTGGACGTATTTGATAAGATTGTTTATTTAAAAGGAAATATTGAAATGTCATAATTGAATAAAATTGCTATGATTTAATGAAAACTGTTAAAATGGAATATTATGGAATCATGAATAAAATGTGGAACTGTTCTTGGGAAGAAACTAATTGAAATAAACCAGAAACCATGGGAATGTGGATTATAATACATGGTCCTTTAAATTGAACTGAAATGCACATGATTAACTTCCTTTAATTCGAGCATCGATTCAATGTTTGTTTTGTATCGTGATTATTCGTTTATCTTATTGACTGTAATTACTCGCCTATTTTACTGTGCATGAAACCACTGTTATTTTCTATATATAAACTATTTTTCCTTATGCATGTGTTACCTACTGAGATATTCGTATCTCACCCCTACTTTATATTCTAATTTTCAGGTCATCTTGGAGAGGACGCCACGAGTTAGACAAAATAGTGGGTTGAAGTCTAGAAATTCCATATGAAAAGAGTAGGATAATTTTATATAGTTGTATTTATTTTATTGGAATCATAATAGATGATTTGGTAGGATATTAAGAGTTAGTTAATTTGTAGTTGCCTTTCATTTGATAAATTGATGTAATAGGAAGATTCGGTTCAATGAATAATTTAAGTTTCTTAGCACTCTGATAAATCTTAGTTCTTTATTTCCTTATATTTGAACTGATTGTAATATAACACAAGTTAATGTCTTGATCCGAGTCAAAATGAGAAAAAAATGACCCGGATTCAGGGTGTTACAAACAACCCCATAAAATTTTAATTTATCATTGGTTACATGGCAGCCACCATGGCGTACACGTGGCTGCCATGTGACATCCAATTTCGTTTTTTGTAAAAATCCCCAAACTACCCTTTATTTCTTTTATTCATAAATTAGCCGTTTGAGATCCGATTTGAGCACGGTTTGGTGCATCCGAATCGGCTCAGAATTCTCTTTATTATGATCTTGATATTTCAAAAAGACGGGTCCACTATAAAAACCTCGATTTACGTGCCCACATATATGCCAGTTTAAGATATGCTTCTTGGGCAATTTTATAGTGCAAAAATGGGGTGCTGACAGCTACCCCTCTTTGTCAGAGTGACCAAGGTGATGAATGACAAAGAATAAAAAGAACCCTATTTTTGCATTTTGCATTTTGCATTTCTGTCGACATAACCGATGAGTCAAGTCCTTTAATGTTTTCAAAGATGTGGAAGCGCTGATGCAAGCTCTGCGTTTCTTTAGCTCACTTCTAAGTTCTGGGGAATTTCCTTGCCATTGGGCGTTTGGAATTGTTCCCTTTTTTAGTTTAAGTTGCAAATGATGGGTTGGACTTAGACTCACTGACTTGTTTCGGCGTTGATGCAAAAGTGCTTCAATAGTGTTTTTTTCCACTTGTTTTTTCCATTGACTTTTGACTTCTTCTTTTATCTTTTCACTTTTTTTTTTGAAGTTCTTTTTTGTTTTGTTTTTTTAAGTTTGAAGTTCTTTATCCCCCATGTAGGTACACTACCCTTTAACTCTATTTGGCTAAGAGTCACTGCTGTCCAGCACACCTGGTTCAAATCCTATGATACAAAAGTGGGAAAATGAAAATTACAAAAGGGGCCATTTGGCTAGCAGTTCTTCATTTTGTCTTCTTCTTCATGTCTTGATTCTCTGTCATTTTCAAGAATGGGAACATCTTGTTCAAATTTGCGGAGGCACCTTGCTCCTTAGGGACACCTTGTCCTTTAGTCTTGTGAGACGCTCTGCTCCTTTTTAGGTCTTTGCTCATTGTTCTTCAATCAGGAGGCTTTGGCCTCAACTTTTTTGCGGTTTGGAGATTCTTTGCTCCAAGGACGCTATGTCCTTCAATCTTGGGAGACGCCTTGCTCCTTAAGGACACATTTTCGTGTCATTCAGATGTGGGAGACGCTTTGCTCCTTAGGGACACATTTCCATGTCCTTCAAATGTAGGAGATGCCTTGCTCCTTAGGGACACATCCGTGTCATTCAGATGTGGGAGACGCCACGCTCCTTAGGGACACATTTCCGTGTCATTCAGATGTGGGAGACGCCTTGCTCTTTAAAGACACATTTCCGTTTCTATTCAGATGTGGGAGAGGCCTTGTTTCGAAGGTCTTCAATCTTGGGAGACATCTTGCTCCATTAGTTTAGGAGTCGCCTTGCTCCAGGGACGCCTTGCCCTTTCAGTCTTGAGAGACGCCTTGCTCTCTGTGGTTGGGAGACACCTTGCTCCTTAATTTTGGAGTCGCCTTGCTTCAGGGACGCCTTGCCCTTGCAGTCTTGAGAGATGCCTTGCCCTCTTAATTTCGGAGTCGCCTTGCTCTAGGGACGCCTTACCCTTTCAGTCTTGAGAGACGCCTTGCTCTCTGTGGTTGGGAGACGCCTTGCTCCTTAATTTCGGAGTCGCCTTGCTCCAGGGGCGCCTTGCCCTTTTAGTCTTGAGAGATGGCTTGGTCTTGTGAGACATGGGAAAAATCACCGGGATGATTTCCCCACCGTCAACACACGGGCTCAACGTAAAAAGTGGGAGAGTCGCCACCATTCAGATTTTTGGAGGTGTGAATGGACACCAAAAGATTCAAAAGTAATCAAAAAGAGCTAAAAGGCAAATTCTAGAGTAAAAATAACTCTACTTGAAAATCAAATCTAGAGATGGGTAAGGGGATTAGATTATGAACGGGGGAAGGTGTTAGACACCCCCATTCATCCACACAAGGTGGTTACCAAGTGTTGTTCATGCTAAAAAAATAAGAAGGCTTGCTAAAAATCATTAAA
This sequence comes from Buxus sempervirens, assembly GCA_947561395.2. Taxonomy (NCBI): domain Eukaryota; kingdom Viridiplantae; phylum Streptophyta; class Magnoliopsida; order Buxales; family Buxaceae; genus Buxus; species Buxus sempervirens. The sequence continues at coordinate 15,861,373 of OX387190.1, read as the reverse complement.
AACCTTGAAAAAGGACAAATGTATGATATCTTCACATGAAGATTCAAATGGATTCTAGATCCTCTTTTGTGTCAATATCATTTCTGGAATATCAATAATAAATAGAAATCAAAGCAAAGATTGCATAAACCCAAGTTGAGTTACATCCGGAGAATTCGGTAAAAGCAAGAACCATTTGTCTTGAAATCATTCAAATCCAATTTAAATTGAATCAAACCAAGTTCATTTGAAAGATTATGATAAATAAGAGTCTCATGCAAAATTCCAATCCATTCCGATTAAAATCCTAGGAGTTATGTTCCTTTAAAATCTGCTGCTGGAGATAATTAAAAGTGATAAGTGGGCAACTTTGGAAAATTATCTAGAAACATCTACTCCATATAAATCCATGAAATTTGGTGTGAGTGAAGTCTGTATGGCCATCTTTCAGATGAAACTAGCCTCATACAAAAATTCATTCGGATGTGCCTTGGGTGGTCTCCCGAACAGGCCCCGAAGATCACAGATTTACCCAGAAAAGTGCTGCTGAACAGCTCTGAGTAAATTTGTTGCTCACGACACAAATGGAGTCAAACAATTATGAAACTAACTGAATTTAAAACTAGACTTCCATAGGAAAACTCAGAAACAAGAATCACTCTAATTGGACTTAAAACGAACACATGGCGCTCAGTCGAAGTGACAAGTTCTGTATTCAGTTCAGAACTGACCTATCAACTTTGACAGAGAGGTGTCAAAAATCCGCTTGATAGAAATTAATGAAATTTGGTAGGCATAAACTAGACAGCCTCACCTTTCCCATGGTTCTAGAATCACTCCAAAATTCATCCGGACGATCAAGTTATGAGTGTCCGAAGTTGGGGTATAGTTGCTGTCAAGTTAAGTCATTTTTGAACAAAACCAATTCAAAACAGTGACAAGAGGTGTGTGATCCGTGCAAGATAGATCAAAATCACTTGAAAATCATTTAAAGGCATTCCAGAATTGTTTGGGGCTATTTATTTCAGATTTATCACAATAAATGCAATAAATCCGAAATATGAGCATATTCCACCAAAATCACATGCTATGTGTGTGTAAGTGTAAAAATCATTCCAACAACATAGCAAAGATAACATGCATTCATATCAACCAAAATAGGGTTCTAAAACAACCTAGGGTTCCGTTCTATTATCGTTTCCCTTAGTTCTCTCTCCCCGTTAAACACGGTTCTTCAAGATAATCTTGGGGTACTTTGAATATAAAACGGTTTTCATAGAATCACAAGGCTTATAGCATGCATTTAGATCAATAAAAAAGGGGGTTCTAGAACAACCTAGGGTTCCGTTCCATTATCGTTTCCCTTAGTTCTCTCTCCTCGTTAAACACGATTCTTCAAGATAATCTTGGGGTACTTTGAATATGGAACGGTTTACATAGATTCAAAAGGCTTATTCAAATAGGTTCTAGCACTAGGATCAATCCCCAGTCTCGTTTCTCCTAGATCCCGCCTTCACGTTTTACGGCTAGGGTGTGAGACACGGGAAAAATCACCAGAGTGATCATCCCTCCGTCAACACACGGGGATCGACGCAAAAATGGGAGAGTTACCACCATTCAGATTATGGGTGTGAATGGACACCAAATGATTAAAAATAAGCATCAATAGCAAAAAAAGTGCTAAAAGGCAAATTCTAGGATAAAAATAACCCTACTTGAAAATCAAGTCTAGAGATGGGTAAGGGGATTAGATTATGAAGGGGGGAAGGTGTTAGGCACCCCCATTCACCCACACAAGGTGGTTGCCAAGTGTTTGTTCATGCTAAAAGAAAATAGGAAGCTTGCTAAAAAAATCATGAAAAGCCTTGAAAAAGGAACAAGTGTATGATATATTCACATGAAGATCCAAATAGATTTTAGATCTTCTCTTATGTCAATATCATTTCTGAAATGTCATAAAAGGATAAAAATCTAAGCAAAAGAATGTACAAAGCCAAGTTGAGGCAAATCCGGGAAAAAAGTAATGCCATTTGTCTTGAAATCACTCAAATCCCATTTTAAATCAAATCAAACCAAATCCATTTGAAAGAATATAGTAAATCATAGTCTCATGCAAAATTTCAAGTCAATCTGGTTGAAATCCTAGGAGTTATGCTCCTTTAAAGTTGCTGCTGGGGATGATTAAAAGCAACAGGTAGGCAACTTTGGAAAATCACCTAGAAAAATCCACTTCATAAAAATCCACGAAATTTGGTGTGATTGAAGTCTGTATGGCCATAGTTCAAAAGAAACTAGCCTCATACAAAAACTCATTCGGATGTGCCTTGGGTGGTCTCCCGAACAGGCCCCGAAGATCACAGATTTACCCAGAAAAGTACTAATGAGCAGCTCTGAGTAAATCTGTTACCAATAATTCAAATGGAGTCAAAAAATTATGAAACCAACTGGATTTAAAAATAGACTCATAAAGGAGTGCCCAGAAACAAAAATCATTCGGATCGGATTTAAAACGAACACATGGCGCTCCGTCGAAGTGACAAGTTCTGTATTTGAACCTGAACTGTCCAATCAACTTCGACAGAGAGGTGTCAAAAATCTGCTTGATAGAAATTAATGAAATTTGGTGGACATAAACTAGACAGCCTCACCTTTCCCATGGTTCTGGAATCGCTCCAAAAGTCATCCGGACGATGAAGTTATGAGCGTCCGAAGTAAGGGTACAGTTGCTGTCAAGCTAAACCACTTTTGAAGAAAACCAAATCCAAAAAGTGATAAAAATGTGTGATCCGTGCAAGATGAATACAAAACCTTTAAAAACCTTTTAAAAACATTCCGGAATTGATTGAGGCCATTTATTTGAGATTTATCACAATGAAAGTAATAAATCCCCAAATGTGAGCCTATCCCGCCAAAATAGTGCTATGTATGTGCAAGTGTGAAAAACCATACAAGATCAATACAACAACATAGCATGCATACGTATTCATCAAAATAAGGATCTAAAACAACCTAGGGTTCCGTTCCATTATCGTTTCCCTCTGTTCTCTCTCCCCGTTAAACACGGTTCTTCAAGATAATCAAGGGTACTTTGAATATGAAACGGTTTACAATCAATCAAAAGGCTTTATGCTACATAGGTTCCAGCACTAGGGTCAATCCCCAGTCTCGTTTCTCCTAGATTCCGCCTCCACGTTTTACGGCTAGGGGGAGTCTCGAGATACTTTGAGCCGGGGAAGGATTTTCACACACAAAGAAGGCCTTATTCTACAGAAAGGTAGAAGAAGAGATCTAGATCTAGGAATGTAAAAACAGAAAATAAAAGAAAAGTTTGAGGCTTACCTGGGTTCTGGATGCACTTCCGCAGCGGTTTCCCTCTTCTTTTGGAGTTCTTCTAGGCGAGAATTCAAAACAAGAGTTAATGGCCTTTTGCTTAAGGAGGAGCCTCCTATTTATAGGCAAAGGCTAGGGTTAGGGTTGGTGAGAATGGTAGATACAACATAATGTCTATAGCCCACCAACCTTAACCCTAAGGCTATTTCTGAGATTTCCACTCATTTAATGAGGGATATGATGGTAAAAGTGAAAAGCTCTTGGAAAACCCTAATTTTGAGCAAAACTAGTGTATCCGGCATGTCAGACCGGATACACAAATGCCTTAATGTATCCGGCCTATGATGCCGGATACACTGAGGTCTGCTTGTATCCGGTATGTTCCATCAGATACGAAGAAAAGCACTTATATCCGGCTTGAGTTGTCGGATACAAGGAAAAAACTCATTTTCTCAAATTCTGTGCTGGCCTTCAAGGAGATAATGATTTTTGATGATTATTGATCATTTTGACAGTGCAATTTGGGGTGTCTACAACTGCCCCTCTTTGCGGGAGTTGCGAAGCAATGAGCTGCAAAGATTAGACAAGCCCAAATTGCACTCCCTTAACCTTGATTTGCTTGGTTCAATTCAATTTTGTAAAAATAATTTTAGGTGAAGATTTGCCAAAAAGCCCTAACTTTAAGGGGGCATTTCTCCAAGAATTCTTAAATTCCACTGAGCTATCGTGGCTATGAAGTGGATTTTAAGCCCAAAAATATGATTTTTTGAAAACTGATTCTTTATTAAACCAAGTTAAAAAATGAGTGGATATCTTCCTTTTTGACCAACACATTTCCCAAAGTTGTCCCAAATTCCACTGAGCTCTCGTGGCTGTGAAGAGGATTTTAAGGCAAAACAGGGTTTTTTGTGAAAATATCAAACTTTGTAGCACATTTTTTTTCTTTCTCAAACCCAACGCAAAGAATTGAAAATTCCAATAATATTTCTCTCCTTAAAGATTTATCAAAAATTGTACAATTTTGGGGTGTCTACAACACCACTCAAAATTGCACGTTTGAAAGACACCTCATTAATTGAGTTTGCTTTGGTCGAACAAATGAGTGATAAAAAACATGGATTTGAAGATAGCCAATGAAACCCCTGCTGTGTATAGTCTGACGGGGTGGCGTCTCTTCCTTATCTCAGATTTCTTTGAGCTCTCGTGGCTATGAAAAGAAATCTGAGACAAACAAATTTTGAAAAGAAGGTGGATTTAAAATTGACCTCTGCAAACTCAATTGCTTTCGATGTTTTTCACTTAACCGCTTAACAATAAGGAAGGAAATATTTTATTGAATTTTCTTGATTGATTTTTTTTTCATTTGACATATTTAAAACCCCGAATTTTCCTTAAATAATAAATTAAATTAGTAAATAATATTACTGAGGGTTATGATTGATGGAAATAATATTACTGGTTGGGAGACGCCTTGCTCCTTAATTCTTCAATTTTGGGAGACATCTTGCTCCTTAGGGTTGGGAGACATCTTGCTCCTTAGGCTTGGGAGACACCTTGCTCCTTCAATCTTTGTCCGACACGTGAGATGTGCTGGGGATATCTTTGTCTTGCATCCGATGTGTGAGTACACTGTGATGGATTTCTTCTGTATCCAATGTGTGACTACATTGCGACAATTTTGTCTCGCACCCAACATGTGAGATGCGCTGTGGTGGCTTTGTCTGTCTGTTTCAAGTTTTGTCAGTACCTACAAAAGTTCATGTGGAGTTCAGTCAATTGGACTTCATCTGTTTATGATCAAAATTACATGTAAATTCAAGCAATTTCTTTTTGATTAAAATCTCTTAGGAAGTCATTAAGAGTTTGGAGTTTCCTCTTTGAAGTGTGTCCACGACATGACCAGTAATCTTTGGGTAAGTCACCCAACAATCTCATTTAGACTTATGAAGTGGTGCCTCCTAGCACTCCCTGCGAGGGTCTCAACATTGTTCGCCTTCAATAGCATGCCCCGGGTTGAAATGAGGGGAATTGTTTTGGTCCAGGGGGTTTCTTTGGCACTACCCTTTCCCCAGCTCTTTTGCCTTCCTCTTCCTTATTTTTCTTTTCCAGCCCTTGTCTGAGGATTGTGGAATGGTTTTTCTCTCATTGGTTCCCTCTCTCGGGTTCAGTATCTTGCCCCAGTCTTAGGGACCTGTCAATTTCCACGGATCATGATCCAATGATCAGAGAGGACTTATCGGTAGGATGAAATGTAAGCTTTGGTTTAAGTGTTCAGAAATGAAGGATAAATGGGCTCAAACACTATATAGCTTCATTCTATGGGTAACCATTATGTCTAGCCAAAGTTCTTTTGTCCTTTTGGTTCTGTCATTGCCAGTTCGTCTGAGATTCAGTATTACATTCTTTGTAATTAGAAAGGACTTCATAATAGGATGAAACGTAGGCTGGGTTCAAGGGTCCAGAAGAAATGGTATGGAGACTCAAAATTGATGAGTGGGGTCAGGGTCATGTTCTATCCATTTTTCTTGTTAGGGCTTGCTTCATCTTTTGTCTCCTCAACTTTGTGCCCAACTTTGCTTGGTAGTTTTTTCTTCTTTTCCATCTTTGTTCTTTTCTCTTATTCTTTATTTCTTGGGTTCTTTATCCCAATCTTTGACTTTTCTTTTGGGGGTTTGCCCCAGTTCTTGTTTTTGCCTTTTTTCAATAGATTGTCCTAGTTCCTTTTTCTCATTCTCTTTTCCTGGGGTTCACCCTGTTTCCCCCCTATAGACACCCCAAATTGCACAGTAAAAATGAAGAATAATTGGCAAAAATCATTATTTCCTTTGAAACCAGCACAAAATTTGATAAATGTGCATTTTTCCTTGTATCCGACAACTCAGGTCGGATCCAAGCATACCTCTTCATATTCGACATAAGTTGTCGGATATAAGCAGACCTTAATGTATCCGGCGACATATGCCGGATACATATAGGTGCTCGTGTATCCGACCTGATATGTCGGATACATTATTTTTGCTCAAAATTAGGGTTTTCCGAGAGTTTTCACTTTTTACCATCATATCCTTCATTAAAGGAGTGGAAATTTCGGAAATAGCCTTAGGGTTAAGGTTGGTAGGCTCTAGACATTATGTTGTGTCTACCATCCCACCAACCCTAACCCTAGCCTTTGCCTATAAATAGGAGGCTCCTCCTCAAGCAAATGGCCATTAACTCTTGCCAAGAACTTTTGCTAAGAAGTTGGAGATCAAAGAGCTCCGAGTGAAGAGGGGAACCGCTGCAATCTTGCTTCCAGAAGCTCAGGTAAGCCTCAAACCTCCCTTTACTTTTATGTTTTTTTACATTCTAGGTCTAGTTCTCTTCTTCTACCTTTCTGTAGATTAAGGCCTATGATATGTGTATGAAAACCCTTCTCCTACTCAAAGTACCTTGAGACTCCCCCTAGCCGTAAAACGTGAAGACGGGATCTAGGGGAAACGAGACTGGGGATTGATCTTAGTGTTAGAACCTATTTGAATAAGCCTTTTGAATCTATGAAAACCGTTTCATATTCAAAGTACCCCAAGATTATCTTGAAGAACCGTGTTTAACGGGGAGAGAGAACTAAGGGAAAAGATAATGGAACGGAACCCTAGGTTGTTTTAGAACCCCTTTTTGATTAATATGAATGCATGCTATATGTTGTTATATTGTTCTTGAATGGATTTTTATACACACACACATAGCACTTGTTTTGTCGGATTTGGCTTGTATTTCGGATTTATTGCCATCATTGTGGTAGATCTGGAATAAATAACCCCAATCAAATAATTCTGGAATATTTCTTGTTGGTTTTCAATATGATTTCAAGCAAGTTTTGTTGATTATTGAAGGCCTCTAGGTCCAACCTCTCGGTTTTGGGCATTTTTGCTCACTTTTGGGGTTTTTGGCATATCCTTTCCAATCGGAGAGGATGGTGAGCCAAACTTGTGCCCCATTTCTTCTTACAGGCTCTTCAACATCTTTTTAAAATGGTTTTGAGCTATCTTGTACGGATCACACACCTCTTATCACTGTTTTAAATTGATTTTACTCAAAAAGGGCTTAACTTGACAGCAACTGTACCCCAACTTCGGACACTCGTAACTTCATCGTCCGGATGAATTTTGGAGTGATTCTAAGGCCATGGGAAAGGTGAGGCTGTCTAGTATATGCCTATAAAATGGAATTAATTTCTATCAAGCGGATTGTTGACACCTCTCTGTCGAAGTTGATAGGTCAGTTCAGGTCTGAATACAGAACCTGTCACTTCGACTGAGCGCCATATGTTCGTTTTAAGTCCGATTTAAATGATTTTTGTTTCTGAATTTTCCTTTGGAAGTCTAGTTTCAAATCCAGTTGGTTTCATAATTTTTGGACTCCATATGTGTCGTGGGTAATAGGTTTACTTAGAGCTGTTCAACAGCACTTTTCTTGGTAAATGTGTGATCTTCGGGGCCTGTTCGGGAGATCACCCAAGGTACATCTGAATGAATTTTTATATGAGGCTAGTTTTATCTGAAAGATGGCCATACATACTTCATTCCCACCAAATTTCATGAATTTATATGGAGCCAATTTATCTAGATAATTTTCCAAACTTGCCCACTTGTTACTTTTAACCATCTCCAGTAGCAGATTTTAAAGGAGCATAACTCCTATGATTTTAATCGGATTTAATTGGAATTTTGCATGAGTATCTTATTTACCATAATCTTTCAAATGGATTTGGTTTGAGTCAATTAAAAATAGATTTGAATGATTTCAAGACAAATGGTTCTTGCTTTTATCGAATCTTCCGGATTTGACTCAACTTGGTTTTGTGCAACTTTTTCTTTGATTTCCATTTATTGGTGATATTACAGAAGTGATATTGATATAAAAGAGGATCTGGAATTCATTTGGATTTTTCATGTGGAAATATCACATATTTGTTTAATCCTTTTCCAAGGTTTTTGATGATTTTAGCAAGTTTTCTCATTTTTTACCATGAACAACACTTGGCAACCACCTTGTGTGGGTGAATGGGGGTGCCTAACACCTTCCCCCATTCACAATCTAATCCCCTTACCCATCTTCGGATTTGATTTTCAAATAGAGTTATTTTTACTCTAGAATATGCCTTTTAGCTTTTTTTTATTATTTTTGAATCTTTTGGTGTCCATTCACACCTCAAAAACCTGAATGGTGGCGACTCTCCCACTTTTTAAGTTGAGCCCGTGTGTTGACGGAGGGGAAATCATCCCGGTGATTTTTCCCATGTCTCACACCCCCTTTTTGCCCCTTTGTTTTTAGGGTGCTTTTCACTTCGCCCTATCTTTACCTTTGTATTTCTTGTGTCTCCAATTTCATGAAGCTTCATGCCCCAGTTCGAGGATAAAATATAGTAGGGTTGAGGAAGAAATTGTTAGGCCCAAAGTGTCTCGGTAGGGTTTCATCTTGTGTCAGATGATTTTTGGAGAAAATCAAGGATGGCCTTTCATCCTTTTACAGAGAATGTAATACTTGTCTTTGCACAATTAACTGGCTCAAGAGCCATTCTCATTTTTATCCATTTTGTATTTTCTTCTTTGCTTTTTGACTTTGCCCAAGTTTAGGGTGGCTAGACATAACGTGGATTAGAAATAAGACGATCAAGCTCAACATGTTTGACTAGCGGAATTTATTTGAAGTATCTTAGCCAAAAATGGTCTCTCATCATTTCATCGGGATCATTGATCTTGGATCATGTCAGTGACCCTCGACTGGTAGGGGTACCTTGCCCTTTTCCTTTTTCTGTCTCCAATCACAGCGTGCCCCAGTGTTTGGCAAGATAGGTTTCAAATGTGCGGGGGATCCCTTGGGTAGGTCGAGACCTGCATAGTTTGTGCTGTTTGGCACATTCCATCTGTCAAATTTGATTGACTAGGTTTATCCCGAGATCACGGTCATGCCTTGGTGTGGTCCAATAGTCTAGTGATTTCCCAAAAGATTTCATAAGTTGGCAAAAAGAAACATGTTGTCAAGTTCAGAATTGAAACTAAAAGAAAAGATAGCCAAAAAAAGAAGAAGCAAACTATGCAAGGAGTGGCCGACGCAAATCGGCGTTCTTGGAATTTAGCTGCATGCCATGGGAGGAATCCTTTAATTGCTTTCCTTGTCATTCTTTTCCACATCATCTCCTCCTTTCTGTGGGAGGATGACTAATTTAGATATCTGGATCTGTGCTAGCTTGTCGAAAATGTCTTGTCCTTTAGCAGATCTTGTTTTCTCGATAAGCTCCTTCAAGAGTCCTTGATCAATCAGGTCTTGAATGTCATGCCATAGATCCTAACATTGCTTTGTGCTATGCCTCGGGAAACCCATGTAGTAAGCACAAAATTGACCTGGTTTATAACTGCGACTAGCCGCTGCTCGTGGGCTAGGCCGCTTAAGCTGTAAAAGGCCTCCCTTTAGCAAGTCAGGTAATATCTGGACTGGTTGGACGTTTAGAAGGGTGAACTGCCTTTTAAACCTAGCCTGCATTTCTTTTGGAGTCCTCTTTGGGAGATCCTTCAAATGATTCATCAATCTGTCATGCTTCCTTTTGCCATAGTTGACACTCAGCTTGTTCGCGAATTGGGACCATTTGCTGCTACGACTCTTCCTTTCCCTCTTTGCTCTTGACCATCTGCTAAGGTGGGTGGAAGGCTTACTTCTTGGTTGCTCTAGGGTATCTCTCCCTTCAAGCTCTTGATCTCTTCTTCAAGAACACCTACTCGAGATCTTAACTCAAAATTCTCTTCCCTTAATGCTTCCTAGCATTTGTTCCATGTTTCTTCCCTGATTGTTATTGTCCGCAATAGGCTTTGTAGAGAAGCCACTATGCTGATTATTTGCTGGGCTGCATCAAGACTTGTTTCTGGGATACGATCCATGTTGATCACCAATGAGGTTCCTGCCAAGAAAAACAAACATTAGAAAGCAGAGTATATGATATGAAATACCAAGATTCATGATGATGATGATATATATTTTTCTCTTTTCTTTCTTCTTTTTTTTTTGTTATTTCTTTTTTTTTGGTTGTTTTTTTTTGTTTTTGTTTTGTTTGTTGTTTTTTTTCTCTTTTTTTTCTTCTTTTTTTCTTCTCTTTTTTTTAATTCGACGGAGGATCAATTTTGAGTTCCCCAGCTTCAAGAAGATCTTGGACTGCATGACGAAGGCCCCAACATCCATCAGTATCATGGCCTTGTGCACCCATGTGATATTCACAGCACTTGTTTGGATCATAGCCCTTCATTTTTTACGCCTTAGGATTTGGCTTTGCCAGTTACAGGTGTCCCTCTTTCAAGAGCGTCGGTAATAATTCGGCCATCGTATATGGAAGCGGAGTGAATTCCCGGTTATTTCTTTCCTCCTTGGTAAGACGCCTTTTGAGGCGGGACACGGTATCGTTAGCGGAGGGAAGGCTCATGCTTCTTGAGGAATGGATGTGAAATGACGCAGAAGGTTGTACACGGTTAACTGTACTTGTGCCGTCATCATTCTCCTGCTTCTTGTCTCTTAAGATTGTTCCATGCAGCAAGTTTGTCATGGAGCCCCCGAGCTTCTCCATTTTAACTGCATCCTCAATTCTATCTGATGCCATGATTAGGTCGGTGAAACTTGCAGTGCATTGTCCCAACAGCATTGTGAAGTATGGTTGTCCCAGCGAGGATATGAACAAGGAAGTCCACTCTTGTTCAAGAAGAGGGGGTTGTACCACGTTGGCTAATTCCATCCACCTTTTAGTGTAGTCTCTCACAGACTCGCTATTCCTCTTTGACAATATCTGCAATTCTGCCCGGGTTTGAACCATTTGGCTATTTAAGCGGTATTTCTGGACGAACACGGCAGTGAGGTCATTCCATGTCTTAACCTTCTGCTTATCCAGACTTAGGAACCAAGAATATGCTACCTCAGCTAGAGATCTCTGGAAGAATTGAACCATTATCTTTTCATCCTTCGCATATTGGCACATGTCACCAACATACGATCGTAGGTGTATCAAAGGACAGCCAGTGCCGTCGAAACTATGCAGTTCAGGACATTGGAATTTTGTTGGAAGTTGGATGTCTGGGAAGAAGCACAGGCTCTCTAGAGTGGTTTCATCCTGCATTGGGTTGGGCTGGAGTTGCTTCAAGAGATCTTCTTTCATTGCGGCCATTCGAGCCTTATTGTCTTCCTTCATTGCTGCCAATATTTCTTCAAGTTGGGCCTCCCGTGCCCTATTCCGGTCTTGCTCTTTCTGCCCCAGTTGGACAGACACAAATGGTTTCTGTTGTGGAGGATGGATGGGATACCGAACGTGGGAACGGAGTATCCTGCGGTGGTGGGTGTCTTGCCATTAGTGCTGGCTGAGGGGGTTGCTCCTATTGGATTTCTGGCATTTGAATCCTTGTGGCATGCATCATGGCCACTTGTTGGCTTAGATCCATTATGACCGGTTGTTCTTCAATCCCTTGTTGTGGGGATGACGGAGTTGGTACCTCAGAAGAATTCATCGCAATCCTTTCTTACTGCGAGTACAGTGTTCTAAATGGTGGTTTTGGTGTAAAATGTCCGAAGATTACATCAAGAGGTTGGCTTGTTCTTTATTGCACCATCCTGAAAGTCTATGTCAACAGAGAAAGGGAGAAAGAAAGGGAAAAACTTAGTGAACTTTACTTTAAATCTGTAGATGTTGGATGGTTTAGTTTTTTTAAATGATGTATATTGTCTAAATGTTTTGTGTTTATCAGGTCTTGGTTTGGGGGCTTAGACCATTCTTATAAATACAGGCGCTATATAGCCGATTTTTCGAAAATTTTAGGATTAGAATATAACTGCTTGGGTTAGTTTTTAAAACTTAGGAATGCGTTTCTGGGACCTCACCTGATGTCAAGGAACCGGCATATATCTTTAATAAACATGTCCGGGTCCGGGGCGTCACAATAGTGGTGGTCCTAGGGGGCGGTTGTGGGGTGGTGGGACAGTAGGGGTGGTGGTAGGAGTGGCAGTGATAGGTAGTTAGTAGAGGATGCTAGTAATGCTAGCATTGCTAAGACCAAGATGGATGTGTTGGGTGATATTTCATTTATAGATTCTGCTTTACTTCCACTACTTATTTATTCTCCTGAGGGAGCAATCACTGTTTTCGACAAACCTCCTCTGACCGTGCAAGTAAACTTTCACTCTGTCCATGCATGAGTATTGTTTTTTGATTTTGATAGGCAAAATGGGAGGGGGAGGAATGCTATTTTTTAATAAAAAATTATTTTTACCATTTAAATAGGAAATTTCCTTAAAATCCAAAAAAAAAAACTTCATTTTTATGCTTTTTTTCTATTTCCAGCGTTTTGGTAGCACATTGGCAGAACCGAAATCTCATTACATGCCCTAGGCGACACGCCTAGCGGCATTGAAACGGTAAACCTTGATTAGTTAGATATGAATCCATCTCATTATATATACATTGTGTTGCCAGTGAAAGGTTTGAGTTTGTGTTGAAAAATATATCTAATTAATCTTGTTAATTAGTTAATAAAAAGGATCATATCATAACAGAGTTCAGCCTTATTGAATGTTCAGGTAACAAGGTTCGAGTGCGGAGGATTTGTTCTTGGAATGTGTATGTCCAACTTATTGTGTGATGGGAACTCGTTGGGAGAGTTCATGGTTTCTTGGTCTGAAATTTCTAGGGGCTTATCGTTAACATCGGCTCCATTTCTGGATAGATCCATTTTGAGAGCGAGACCACCTCCTAAGATTGAGTTCCATCATCATGAATTTTCAAGGAAAAAGGGTCGTGATGTCATGTGGATGATCAGAGAGATGCCATTGGATCCTCCATTAATGGTCGCGTGGTCTTTTTGCTTCAATCCAAAATTATTGACTCAAATGAAATCAAAATTAATCTTGAATGATCACTCCATAAGGTTCCCAACAACCTTTGAACTTGTTACAGCTTTAGTGTGGCGTAATCGAACCAAAGCACTTAAAATAGAATCAGGCAGTAAGGTTGGGATTTTGATTTGCGTAGATCTGAGGAAGAAAACTGGTCGAATGTTTCCAAAAGGGTATTTTGGCGTTGGTGTAGCAAGTTCTATGTGTTACTGTGATGCAGGTGACTTGGGTCAGAAACCGCTATCATTTGTAATAAAATTGATTCAGGACACCATAAGCTCGGTGGCCTCCAGAGCCTATGTTCAGTCCTTTATTGACTATTTTGAAGCTACAAGAAGTGACTTTGAATTGAAAATACTTGTTCTATTGTTAAACTACATAGGCTACCCCTTTATGAATCAGATTTTGGTTTGGGGCACCCTACACAAGTTGCACCTGCAATACTGGCAGATGGAGAAATTTTTTATCTTTCTCAAGGTAAAGATAGTGAGAACATAGTGTTGCCTCTCGGTTTGCCTGAATCTTCCATGAAGACCTTCCAAGAGTTGATGCAATCAGAATTCAACCAAGACCATTCGCATCTTCCAGGCATTGGTACACCATGACGATGTTTTTAACCAAACCGTTGCCAATCCTTTTAGGACTTGGGCCTAATTCCGCTTCAATTTGACTTGTCGGCCCTCCAATGGAGGTCCACCCGATCGAAAAAACTTCGCACATGACATAAATGGTGAAATGGAGGCAAGAAAGAAAGAGAGACAGAGAGGACAAATTTGGCTTTATGTTTGTCTCCTGTTGCAACGTGCGTTCCGTTCTAGATAGTCATGTGATCAATAGATAACGTGACAATTTTACTGATTGGATGCTCGTATCTTTAGTTTGGCCAAACATTTTTTATAATTTTATTTTTTATATATCGTTATGTTTCTTCTTTCTTCAGAAATAGCTAGTTTCTGGTTATTTTTTTTTTCTTTTTTGGTAGTAAGCTAGCTTCTAGGTATGATGGCAGATATTTTTTCCTTTCTAGCTTTCTTTATATATCTCTATGGTACGTAATTAAGTTTTTACCCGTGGTAATTAACACAACATTCATACGTGCAGATACAATCATTTGAATTTCATGTCATATTTCTCGTCCGCATGCTTGAAGTTGTTATTTTATTTATTTTTTAGCAGATTCCTTAAAATAAAACAAAAAAATATTTTATTTTATTTTAAATATCTTATGATATCATCACATACATGTGAATGAATTTATATATATGCCCACCTTAAAATTACAAAAATCTCTTCTATTTACTTGTAAACACATAGTTTGCCCGTACTAGAATATTTAATTTGATCACTATCCTTTTCATTTGTTCCAGTTATCTTCTATTTTTCATTGCACTGCCCAAATTAAGTGAAAATCCTGACTCCGCATATCATCACATGCATGTGAAGAGCAAGACAAAGTTAATATTTGTCCGCTTTGTTTAAATTTTTGCACCACAAGATTCCCATTGGGGCCACAGTTTTTGTTTTATATATCTTTGATGTTTCTTCTTCGTTCACGCAGATCGAGCTTGTAGTTTCAACTTAAGCTCTTGTCTTCGGCTCTTCGAGGTTGGCTGGAGATTTTCTTTATTAAAAGTCGGTTTGGTTAATATATCTTTTACTTTCTGTATTTGGGTCTCCTTGTTCTTCGTTTCTACCAAATTAAGTTCAAAGTAATTAAATTTAATTGTTGTATTAACAATAATTTCATGTTCGTGAATGAATGGTGCAGTGAAAATAGGAGATTCAAATAGAGTTGAGGAAATGTTTACCATAAAGAAGATGGAACCTATTATGATTTGTCCCGCAAGGAAAACACCAAAGGGCAATTATTTCTTATCGAATCTGGAGCAAAATTCATATTATCATAGTAATTTTATATATACTTTCAACGCAAATGGAGGAAAAAGAAGTGATACTGTGATTGAGGTGATGAAAGGTTCCTTGGCTGAGGCTTTGGTTCATTACTATCCCTTAGCAGGGCGTATTATAATGCACTCAGATGAAAATTTTGTTGTTGACTGCACTGGAGAAGGAGTCCCATTTGTGGAGGCACACGTTGAGAACAATATGTATGTGTTGGGTGATATTTCATTTATAGATTCTGTTATGCTTCCACAACTTACTCTCCTGCGGGGGCAACTACTGAACTTTTGAGCACGTAAACTACGATTCAATCTTTTCAAACCATTAATGACATATTAGACACACAAAAATGTTGCCATTTTCCCCTCTTGCGATGTGTTTCGGGAGAAAAAATCGCCAGACGACGCTGACGAAGTGCAGCGATGTGCAGAGCAAAAGGAGGCGAAATGAGTGAAATAGGAAAAACATGATTTTTTTGTTCTTTAAATAGGTAAAAATTTATGAATTTTTTTTTTCTCTTGATTTGGGCAGAATTTCCACAAAATCCAAAAAAAAAACTCTAGTTTTGTTGTGTTTTTCGATTTTCTATTTTCAGCGGCACGTCACAGAACCAAAATCTCATTTCTTGCCCTAGGGGCTTGCAGAGTGGCATCGTAACGGTAAATCATGATTAGATATGAGTCCATTCCCATGTATGTATACATTGTGTAGCCATGAAAGGTTCAAGTTTTTTTTTGAGTATATGTAAACTTGTTTAGTTAATAAAAGGATCATATTATAACAGGTTTCAAACTTGTTGAATCTTTAGGTAACAAGGTTTGAGTGCGGAGGATTTGTTCTTGGTCTGAAATTGCTAGTGGCTTACCCTTAACATCTCCTCCATTTCTGGATAGATCCTTTTTTAGGGCGAGACAACCTCCTAAGATTGAGTTTCCCCATTATGAATTTTCAAGGAAAAAGGGTCAAGAAACTGAACACTTACTCATCTTTCCTCAATATCATGATTCTAATGTCTCTAAGTTGGCATCTTGTTTACATGGATCAAAGACTTCATATGAACTGCTAACATTGATGCAAGATAGGGTGGTGTGGTGGTGATGATGTATAGGGGATTGAGGTTGTGTTGGTGGGCCTCGCAGTGGTGACCAAGTTTTTAACTTATCTTGCTTTAGATTTTGCCAAAATGGGCTGGTCATTGGGCTTGGGGCTCGTAGTCCAGATTTGGGCTTGAAAGCCCAAGTTACGTGAGGTTAGGGCTTTGAGCCCTTACCTGGTTGGTTTGTGGGCTTTTGCGGGCCTGGTAGGTCCTCACCCTTGGTCTCGACCAAACCACTCATTTGAAACATATCATATTGCACAAAATGGGTTTGAGTGGGCCGCATTGGGTTTGGCCCGCTCGGCTTGGTTAGTTGAAGTATTTATTTTGCTTAGGTTGCATGCATGCATTTCACTATGTTTGTGGGGCTTGGTGGGCCCCATTGGAAGGCCCACATGTGCATCCAATTGGATCGAATGGTCCGAGTCCCATGTTGGGTTTCCGAGTGACCCGGAAACCCTATCGGCTTGGTTAGTTTAGTTAACAATGGTATTTAACATGACACACAATTGAGAAGGACCCCAAACAGCAATTGGCAATTCACTAGAACCTAGGTTAAGCAGGCTTACAAACTGGAAATTAGTTACAAAACATGGATAAGCAAAAAAACACTAAACTCATGGCATCAGAAAAACAAAACAAACTACACAACAGACCCCTCAGACTTCACCTTTGGGACTCCTAAATCCTAAAAAAAAAACTGCCGAATAACCTCCACAGGTTTTTTGTGCACTTTAAAGTGCCTCTAGCATCCCAAACAAGCTTCTAGCTAAGAGGCCGAAGCCTTGAAGTGCAAAAAAAGACACAGAATGGTCAGCAGCACCACACCTGGAAAAATGGGTGGGTGCGCTGACCCAAACAGGTTGGCGCGAGATCGGCACGAACGCGGCGAGTACGAAAAGCTCTCGGCAGGAGTGCAGCGCCAGCTCAGCGAGCATGAAGAGCGCTCGGCACGAGGTCAGCGCCAACTCGGTGGACACCCCTTGGCGGAAACGACTCTCTGTTTTTCCAAAACTCCATGACTGACTAGGTTTCTGACCTCTGTAATGCTTCCCCTGTGTTCCTACCTTTCCCAAAAGACATTTAAATACAACTCGAACTTAATCTAGCCTACTTTACACCACGACTCAAAATCTCTTCACAAAACTCCAAGTCCGACTATATGAAAGCAACTACATGCTTAGGGACAACAGGTGAGTGGGGGAAGGGATCATGCTCACATGCACGCAAGAAAAAAAACAACAGATGGTAGAGGGGGTTAGGGGAGCACTTCCGGCAGCAACATGAGAAAGGAAAAGCATTAACGAACAGAGATCGCATGCATAAAGGAAAAAAAAAACAAATTTGCACCTACACCTGGACCTGGTCTCTGTGCTTGCACGCAAAACATTCGAAGAAGGGAAGTAGAAGGGGGGGTTTATAGGGGGACATTGGACGTGCTCGAAGTGAGGGAACATGCTCCCTTTACTGAATGATCAAAAAATTCCCAGAACGGCAACCTTGGTGGCCTAGGGTGGAATGGCCAAGCTTCCTGTCTTCTCATGGGGGTCGTGCATGGGATCTCCCTTACCCTTGGAGATCTGCATGTTACCCAAAAGGAAAGGAAGGAAATGCATGGAGGATAGACATTAGCATGGGTGCAAAGTAACGAGAAAAGCCCAAACCCATGGACATGCTTAGACGACTCCCATTTTCATATATGTAAAGTAAAAATGGGTGAGGAGTAATACCTGAGGGTGCTTGAGCACTCGTGCAGGGTGGAGACACCTCCGAAAGGTTAGACAACAGCTGGAGCTCTCCTTTGAATCACCAACAGCAACCGCTCTTCTTGTATTTTGGTTGGAAAGTGAAGAAGGAGAAGAAACGAGTTTGATGGTCTTCAAAGAAGGTGGGAAGGCAATGGGGGCAAGAGGAGCTAAGAAGAAAATGGTGTCCGGGTGATCAAGGGAGGGGAAAAGAGATCAGGGCCAGCAACAAAAGGAAGCCAACCAACCTTCTGCAAGACAAACAAAAGGAGCCAACCTCGTGCAAGCGGGGGGTCCGTCCCTTTTATAGAAAAAAAAAAGGCTGTGTCCGCCGAGTTGGCGCCGGGCTGGAGCCGAAGCTCGGCGCGAGCGAGACATCATGATTCAAAAAATTTAATTTGGCTGCTAATTTGTCGGGAAATCGAGTATTTACAGATTTAGTCCCCGGATATTTTTGATTTAATCCAATACTCTTTGATATTCACATATTTGGTCCCTAGATATTTTTGATTTTATCCTTGGGATATTTTGTATGTTTGGATATTCACGGATTTGATCCTCGAGATATTTTTCTGCGCCAATTGCCACGTGTGCAGCTCTCTGCCACGTGTGCAGTTTTCCGGTTTTGCTACTCGGAGACTTCGACAGCTCATATCTTCTTCATCCGGACTCCGATTTGAGCAAACTCAGTTGCGTTAGAACCATATCAGAGTTCTCTATGCAATGGCATAGGGGTAAGCATCTTGATCGGGGTTTAGCAGAAAGCCAACTTTCGGCTTCCCCTCAAGTTTGACCGGCCTGCAGAACCTTCATCCAGACTCCGATTCCTACAAACTCAGTTGCGTTGGAACCGTGTCGGTATTCTCTATCCATTGAGATAAAGCAAGGTGGCTAATTATCACTTGATCAAAAAGTCAACTTTTCGCCCCTTCGGGTTTGACTTTCTATCTAGGGTTTGCATTTCTGACGCTTCCGGGGGCGCAAAAATGAGGTGCTTACAGCTGCCTATAAGCACCTCATTTTTGCACCCCTCTAAAAAGCCTGAAAGCAAAACCCTAAAAGGCAAGTATAAACCCTTAAGAGCAAAAGATAACATTCTACCTAAGTCTAAAATGATTGCTATTCCCCCTTCCAATGGGTAGAGCATCCCGATACGGTTCCAACGCAATTAAGTTTGCAGGAATCGGAGCCCGGACGGAGAAGATATAAGCAAAACAGTCAAAGTTAAAATATCTTAATTAAAATAATTAAGATAAATAGGAAATAATAAAAATTGGGGAAGTCTAATTCGTCCGAGTGGGCGGTTGAGTCACCTCAGCCGTCAACTCAACCAAAAAAGGGGAGAAAAAGTTCGTGACCGCATATGGTGTGCGATTGATTTTTTCGGCCACCACCCGCGTGAGCCAATCAGAGCAAGTGGCGCCGAAAATTCAACAGTACGGTTGCGTGGCGCGTCAGACTGGGTCTGACCAATTTGTCCCCTCATCATTACTGAAAAGACAAGGACAAAACCGTATATAACCTGCGGTTTTTACCAAAACAGCACGGTATGTGCGGTTACTGTTCATTTTAGGCAAAACTGCTCTGAGTATGTGGTTTTGTCCTTGTTTGCTATAAAAGGCAAGTTCGGACAGTGGGACAAAAAAGGCTGGTCTTTTCTGTTTCTCCTCCTCCTCCCTTGCTCCCTGAACCTCCGAAGCCCCTCTTCCTCACCTCTCTTTGCTTCCCACACCTCCCAAACCCAATTCCAAGACCTTCTAAGCCCTCCATCATTCTTCCCTATCTCAAGAACTTGGAAAGGAAGGATTGCTGTTGTTGCTATCAAAGAGGTGTTGTTCAGCACTTGGTTTTTGCTTTAAAAAGGGTCTCCACACTATACAAGGGTTCAAAAGCTACAAGGTATTGATCCCTATGACATTGTACATTACATATGTGAGCATGAATGAATTTTGTGATGATTAGGAAGTTTTTTTACTGTTCTTATGTTCAGATCAGATTTCTTGAATGGTTTGCATGTATCTTGTCCTTGCTTGCATAACATGTATGTCTCTTAAGGTAAGGGAGACTTTACGTACAATTCCATGTGAGGATGAGAGGGTTTGTCTCTTTATTTTCGGCCATCAAAGCAGCTATCCTGCGATTTTTCCTTGGCATTTGGAAAGGGAATATGTTTCCAGCAAACACACACGAATACCAGCACCCTTAGCCCAGCCCACTAGACCCCTTGTACGAAAGTTGCCCTTCCCCACAATCCCCTAGCTTCCAACCCATTTCCGGCATGATCCCCCCTTAGTATGTTGCTGTCTTTTGACCACTAACAGCTTTCCCTACCTTTTTTCAATGTCTGTCCTTTGTGTGTGTTAATTTGCTCCCCGGTTAGCTACTGTCACGCCGCCCAGGACCTGCTGTTTGAACCATTTATGAGCACCTCAAGTCCACTTCAGGAGCTGCCGTACCCAGCTGTAGACACCCCAAATTGTACTACAAAATGAGAAAATAATGAAAACATTAATTGGAATTTAAAACAGGCCAAAAATGCATGAAAATCAATCATTCGAGCCTTGACCGTATTGTACCTACGGGCTAAGCGCGCTCGAAATTTATATACGGGCACGCAGCGCCCGTAATACATATACGGACACCTTTGGACCGTAAATCATTTACGGGCACATTAGATTTGTGCGAGTTTTATTCTTCTCTCGATTTCTGAGCCTTATCTTTAGTCCAATATCCCTTTAAATGAGCGAATTATATCTTTTATTCGTTCAAAATATCTTTGTGGATAAAGGATTGGCATGATCTTGTGTTTAACTCAAACTGAAACTCTATCTTGCCAAACCTTGGACCAACCATACCCCTGTGTTTGCCTATAAATAGAGGGGAGATTCTTAAGCAAAAGGCCACGAAAATTTGAAGTCTAAAGAGCTCCAAGAGAAGAGAGGAATCCCTGCTGCTTTGCTTGCTCAATCCAGGTAAGTCCCTTTTCCCTTTTATTTTCTGTCTTCAATTCTAGAAGTAATAGGATCTTCTCTATTGCTGTAGAATAAGGCCATCTTTTATCTCGTATTACTAAACTTGTCTCTAAGTACCTCAAGAGTCTCTCTAGCCGTAAAACGTGAAGAGAGAGCTAGGGGAAAAGAGAATAGGTGGATCCCTAGAATAGAACCCCATATCTGTTTTTCTCTTTTTTTCTAAAATAAAGCCTTTGATTGTGTTTGTATAACCAAACCTATCTCCAAGTACCTCAAGAATCCTCTCTAGCCGTAAAATGTGAAGAGAGAGCTAGGGGAAAAGAGAACAGGTGGATCCGTAGGGTAGACCCTATGTGCTCTAATTTGTGAGATGTGGCTGCTTTGAATATCCTGATCATGTTTAATGGTTTTATTTTGAATCTGAATCAATCATATGAATCCATGATGTTTATAGCATGAGATCCCCACTTTTTTTCTAAAATTTGGATTTTCACCACTTTTGCACCTACAGTACTGTTTTCGTGATTTTTGTGATATTAGGCTAAGATCATGGATTTATCATGATTAATATGGTAGATCTGAATCCAGAAGCCTGAAAATAACTTCTAGGGTTTCATGATGTGGTTTTTGAATCCTTTTTCATGTTTGAGAGAAGACCCTACGGTCTATGTTCTCCCCTTTTGATGTTCTTCATCAACGTGGGTATTTTTGGTTTTGATTTCTTGATTTAATGTGAAATTTGGGCTTTATCTATGTCCTGGACTATTCAAGTTCAATTCTGCAATATTTTATAAAAATCATATTTTTCTAGATTTCTAGAATTTAGCTTGAAGCCAGATTTTTGAAGATTTCACTTTAAATTGATTTTATTTGATTTTGTCTCAATTTTGTTTTGATCATGAAACCCTAGGAATGGTATAATCATATTTGAAAGTTCTGGATCAATCAGGCTATTCGTATAAAAAAACCATACAGCTTTGTCTTTTTGTGATTTTTTTTAGGATTTTTATAGCAAGCGTTTTTCCTTTATTTTAACATGAACAATACCTGGCAACCACCTTGTGTGGATGAATAGGGGTGCCTAACACCTTCCCCTGTTCATAACCTAATCCCCTTACCCATCTCTGGTTGTTTTTTTTAAAGAGGGTTATTTTTACCCTAAATTTGCCTTTTGTGCTTATTTGATATTTTGGTGTCCATTCACACCTAAACAGAATGGTGGCGACTCTGTGTTTTTAACCAATCCCGTGTGATGATTGAAGAAGTCATTGAATTGATTTTTTTCCCATGTCTCACACCAGCATGTTTACATTCCACCAAGCTTCCAGGTTCAAGAGCAGGGGAAACCTTTCTTGATGTTTCTTTCAACCCCCTCTTGCCAACCCCCTCTTGCAAGAGTAAAATCCCCTGTTTTGTTGCTGTTCCTGCTAATTACAGCATGAGTTTTATTTCTTTTACTTGTGTAGACATGCCTTGCTATTTTGTTTGATTGTTTTTAAATGAGCATAGCAAGCATGCACCTCTACAACCATGCTTCCCTTTCTCTGTGTTAACCTACTGTTTTTAGGAATGAATGCATGCATCCCCCACCTTAGGTAGCATTCTAGGCCACATTTTCACTTGTGTTAGTGCCCCTCCTTTGCATGGATAAGAGCTCAAATACCTCTATTCATAAGCATAATGTATAAGAATATGAATGTCAATGTCGTGAATTGAAGCATGCTCTAGATTGTCATTTGGTTAGATCTATATTGCCCTGGATTGCTTGATGCGTTGCCTGAGTTGAGAGACCAAAACAGGGACCACCTGGTCCCTGTTTGCCTATCACCTGATCCTCAAAGGGAGAAGGCAACCCCATACCTTCTCCCCCCTTTTCTTTGTTGAAGAATTCCAAAGGAGACTAAATGGGGTGCTCCCCCACTCTTCTGAACCATTTTGGGCCCACATAGGAACCCATACAGCTACTGAACATCACAAGAGACCCAGAGACCTAAAGTCCCCATGAAAAATTCCCTTTTGGGCTTTCTGTGCCAAAACCGTATACACAGAGCGGTTCGCCCCTGAACCGCACCTGTTCTGCGGTTATGCCCAGTAAACCAAAAAATCTCATGTAAATAAGCAACCCCCAAACCAAATAACCAAATCCAATAAGCTGGGTTATCCAACATAACCCCGAATGGGAATTGGGCTTGACCTAAGCCCTTTTTGATATCCAATGGGCCTTCCAACGGGGCCCACATCAGACCCACATCAGACCCACATCACTTGGATAAAAAGATAAAAATCAATTAAAATAAAAGGGACCCACACCTCTGAAGATCCCATTCAGACTTAATAAAGTGAGCATGCTGGTGTAGGACATAAGGGTGAGTTGAACCAAAGTTGACTCGAACCAGGGAAGCACATGGGACCCGTCAACCGACGGGGCGGACCGGGGTATCTACGGACTTCCCGGACCGTAATCGAGACCTTAGCCGGAATCTCAAGCCGCTGTGCGCGCGTTGGAAACGCGGCACGAGAAAATTCGGAGTCGCCACCGCCTGATGGGGTGCAGGCGGACACCTAGGTGCCTAACCTTGTCTCTTAGGGCTTTTGGTCTGCGGCTTTGAGATTCTAAGTAGGATCTCGGTTGTGGTCCGGGGAAGTCCGTAGACACCCCGGTCCGCCCCGTCGGGTGACGGGTCCCTTAGGTTTATCCTGGTTTGAGTCAGCTTATTTTGGTCTCACCCGATTCCTAATCCGATATGCAGTTTGGTTAAGTCTGGCGGGACCACCTGAGTGGTGTGGGTCCCTTTAATTGCTTTTATCTTGATTAATTAGGTAATTTGAGTCTGGTTGGGTGGGCCCCGTTGGAAGGCCCACGGTGTCCTTGGTGGGCTTAGGCAAGCCCATGTACCTGTAGACACCTGATTTTTGCACCCCCCAAAATGAAGAAAAATGAAAAGTCAAACAAAAAGTCAAACCCTGAGGGGGTCAAAAATTGACTTTTTGATTCAAGTAAATTTGGCCATCAAACTTTATATCATTAAAAAGAGCACTTCGACACGGTTCTAACACAACTGAGTTTGCTAGAATCAGAGTTCAGGTGAGAAAAATATGGCCCGGTCAAGCTTCCAGAAAGCAAAAAGTTGACTTTTTTGTTCGGCTCCAATCCAACTGCCAAACTTGATCTCAATAGATGGCTGGTTCCGAGCTGATTCCAACGACACTAAGTTTGCTGAAATCAGACACCAAATGAAGAAGTTATGGGCAGTTGAAGTTTCAAGAAAACTGCCCGTTTGGCAGAATAGCAGCAAAAAAGCAAAATGAATTAACAAAATCAATAAAAAACATTTAATAAAACATATCTTAATATTTTAGCATTTAAATAAAAAGTATCTTAATATTTTAATAATATAATCTTAGATTTTTTAATAAAATATTAATAAAATCGGATAAGAATCTTTAATTAAATCAAATTGGATAAAAGATTTCAGATCCGGCATTTAAAAAACGTGCTTAACCGCACTTGAAGTACGGTTTAGTCTGAACCGTGCTTCAAATACGGTTTTGATCTTCTAGAAGGTGGACGCGTGTCCTGTACGGCGAGAGCTGGCAGATTCGCGCAGATTTGCACGTGTTGAATGCCAACCGCACTTAAAGTGCGGTTTTTTGGTTTTTTAGTGCAATTTTGTCACAACCGCACTTCAAGTACGGTTGTGACCAAACCGCACTTCAAGTACGGTTCCGACACTTTTTTGCCTATAAATACAGGGTCACCCCCCCATTTGAAACAAGCCTTCCCCCTTTGGTCCCCACTCTTTCCCTCTGTCTTCTACTTGTCCGAAATCCTGCCCACACCCTGTCTCCCTCAAAACTTGACATATAAATCCCCAAAATACCCTTACTTTGCTCAAACCTTGCCTAAACTCTCACCCCTCACCCTATAAACATGAGTAACCCATCAAAACCCTGCCAAAACCCCATTTGGAAACTCAAGGAGGCGCGGAAGCGCTGCTGAAATTATCAGGAGACCACAAAGCACATTCAATCAGCAAGAGAGTCATATTGTAAGTATTTCTGTAATTTCTTTTTGTAAATAAATCATAATTACTTTTAACATCTCTTTGTATTTTTTATTTTGTTTACCCTAATGCTTCTAACTTGTTTGTTGCTCATTTAAGGCCATGGGAGGTTAAGATTAAGATGATTATTTCCTTAAAAGAGAGGAGGCTACCTATAAATTAACATGGACACTTTAAACTAACTCATCTTTGTTATAATGTTTGGTTTCTTTTTTAAGATTATTCCACCCCTGTAATTTCCCCTTTTCCCTCCTGAAAAATGACTGTGATTGATCAAGCAAAAAAGAAGGAATGAACCCAAGACTACAAAGAGCATGAAAAGAGAAGAATTGGCTTTATGAGCCAAGTGGAGAAAATAGAGAACCGCAGAGATGCTGGAAGTCTGACGGAGGTTGCTGGAGATCCCAGAAAAATCACCAAGGTGATCCAGATGGAAATCGGCGCAAACAAGTGAAACTGAGCAGAAACCGCACATACAGAGCGGTTCTGACCAAACCGCTCTGAGAGTGCGGTTGGATTAGAAAAATGACTTAAAAATCAATTTATTTGGACCGGTTGAACCCAATTCAACCCAAACCGGCCTGAACCAGTCTCTTAAATTATTTGGGCTATCTTAAGCCCATTTTTGAACTATAGGCCCGAATGGGCCCACTAAGACCACCCTTGGCCCACTTGTGGGGCCCATCTTAGACCGGCCCAAACCCGGCCCGTTTTCAATAAAACGGGCCTAAGGCCACTGGACTTTGGCTAATGGGCCCATTCCAAGCCCACTAAGCCCAAACTAAAATTGTAAATAAATAAAATTTAATAGAATAACCAAATGGGTTACCCAATAACCCTACTGGGCCCCAGGCCCAACCATGGCAGCCCACAGGTCTTCCAACGGGACCCGGGTCCGACCCACTCCACTTAGATAAATAAAAAGATAAAATCAAGCTAAAGGGGACCCACACCTCCAGAGGGCCCCGCCAGACCTAACAAGGCAGCATGCTGGTCTAGGAAAAGGGTGAAATTGACTCAAGAACCAGGGAGACCCGAGGGACCCGTCGAACCGACGGGGCGGACCGGGGTGTCTTTAGGACTTCCCCGGACCGTAACCGAGGACTTAGCTAGAACTCTGAGAAGCCGCAGACCAGACTTAGACCCGGATAGGGCAAAACCGTGTCTGCCTGCACTCTCAGGCAGTGGCGACTCCGAATGTCCCGTGGCACGCACTGAAAGTGCGCCGGTGTGCGATCTAGGAACCAGGATTTTTAGGTGCGCACAGTACCCTTGTGGGCCTCGGTCTATCCTAGGAAGCCCTTTGGGTTTTGGTTAAGTGCATTGATTTTACTTTAGGTTCCGATTTGAAGTTTAACTATTTTCCATGAAAAGGTGGGCCGGGTTGGTTTGTGGGCCCCTAAGGTGGGCCCACATGGTGGCCAAGTTTTTTATTGGATTTATCTTTTTAATTTGCCCAAGTGAGTTGGACACTGGGCTTGGGGCCCGTAGTCCAAATCTGGGCTTGTAAGCCCAAGTTACCAGAAGTTAGGGTTTGCACCCTTCCTTGGTTCGGTTGGTGGGCTTTGGCGGGCCCGGTAGGCCCTTGCCCTTGGTCTCGGCCAAACCATACATTTCATGCATCGATTTCACGAGTCCGGTTCGGGTGGACCGCCGTAGGTTTGGCCCGCCCGGTTTAATCGGTTAGTTTTGCTTATCTTGATTAAGTTGCATGCTTACATGTTTATTGGGCCGGGTGGGCCCCGTTGGAAGCCCCACTGGAAATCAAGTTGGACCGGGGGTCCAAGTTCCATGTCGGGTTTCCGGGTCACCCGGAAACCCTATTGGTTTATCCGGTTCGGTTCGGAAGTGGCACTCACATCCGGCAATAATCACAAAAAAATACACAAGATTGACACTCTGTCAGAAAAGAAAAATTGGCTCAAGATTGGTTAAGTGGTATAAACCCCAAGACATCAAAATCCCCCTTGGTTCAGTCAAGAATCAATTTCGGCAAGTAAAATGGGGTATGCGCTCACTTCCTGAAGTGAGCGCCAGGTGAGCGCCAGTAGGCGGCTAAGAACCAGGCAAAATTTGGACTATGCGCTCACTCGATACTAAGTGAGCGCGAGCTGGGCGGGAAGTGGGCGCGAGATGGGCGCCGGCTTCACGCGAGAATCGCGTATGGTTTTAAGTGAGCGCGAGCTGAGCGCCAAGTGAGCGCGAGCTGGGCGGGAAGTAGGCGCGAGATGGGCGCCGGCTTCGCGCGAGAATCGCGTATGGTTTTAAGTGAGCGCGAGTTGAGCGCCAAGTGGGCGCCAGCTCGGCGGGTAGTGAAATTAAAAGGGCGCCTACTTCCTAAGTGAGCGCAAGTGAGCGCCAAGTCGGCGGATACTCACTGCGATTTTCGACTCTCTGTTATTTCGAGATCTCCATCTCTGGCCGATCTTTCTCGGTCTGTAATTGTTCCACTAGTCTCCTAATATGCCCAGAACACTTCCCAACTAGTTTTGGATTTAATCTAAACACATTTTTTTTTCAAGTTGTAATTCACTTTCATGCTCGGACTCATGATATTCCAGAAAACCAGAAAACTCACAATACAACCATGCAATCAAAATACATCACGAATAATATGCCCAGAACACTTCCCCGGGCTTCGACAACTCCCCAGAAGGCACTTAAACTTGTATTCAAATTAACTAAACTACTTCACCTCACAACTCCCAATCTCTTTTTAAGCAAAACCGAGCCCGATGATACATAAAACCAAGCCTGATGACTTCACTGGGGTAATGAGGATGATGGAGCATGTTAGCAAGCACACAGGCAGGGGGTTGGGGAGCATGTTGGCATGTTTAGCAAAAATTAAATAGTGACCATAAAAGACAGAGGTTGCATGGGCAAGAAAAAACACAAAACTCTCACCTACGCCTGGACTAGACCGGACCTTCGAGCATGTCAGGTAACTGCCAGGGAAAGGAAAGAGAGGGGGGTTTACAGGGATACAAAAGACTCACTTAGCTGGGAACACACTCCCTTTTACGCCAAATCCCATATTGCCCAGAACCGTAGCCTGGGAGATCCCATGTGGAAGCAAACGTGGTGGATACCATACTTGCACAAGAAAAATCATGCAAGAGAACCAGTTTTCATATATGTGGCATAGGAGCTAGAGGGGAACAATACCTGAAAGTTCTGAGCTCTTTCGTGGAAGTGTGCGACCTCCTCGATGCAAAAACACCGCTGCGAGCTTCCTCCCCAACAGCCACCGCAAGTAGCTCCTCCGATCTTTGGTAGAAGGATGAAGAAGAAGGAGAAAAGAGGGGGTAAGAAGGCAAGGTCGGGTGCTTGGGGATCTAGGGAGGGAAGTCAGGCCACGGGAGGTGAAGTTTTCGAAAACCAAAAGCCAACCAGAATAAAAACCTTCCTTGAAAAATCCCCAACCTGAAAGTCTTCCAACCCGAAGAATCCTCCAACCAAAATCTTTTCCAACCAAAAAAATGTCGAACCCCTGCAAATGAAGGCTGCTGCGGCTTTTATAGAAGGAGAAAAGGGTATCCGCCGACTTTGGCGCCCAGCTCGCGCCCACCTGCTGTCGCTCGGCACGAGTGACAAAATCATTGCCAAAAATTTAATGCGGCCGCGGTTTTGTCTAAAAAATCCGGAAATTAAGATATAGTCCCTGGGATATTTGTATTTAATATTATTTTATTCCGATATTTTCAAATATTTTCAGATTGGTCCCTGGGATCTTTTGAATGTTTGGATATTTACGGATTTGAGCCCCGAGATATTTTCCTGCGCAACTTGTCACGTGTGCAGCTTTTTGCCACGTGCGCAGATTGCCGGTTTTGCTGCTCGGGAATTTCGCCAGCTCATATTTTCTCCATCCGGACTCCGATCTGGGCAAACTCAGTTGCATTAGAATTGTATCGGAGCCCTCTATCCCATGACCTAGGGGTAGGCTTCCGGATCGGATTTTAGCAGAAAGTCAACTTTTGGCTCTGCTCAAGTTTGACCGCCCGCAGAACCTTCATCCGGACCCCGATTCCTGCAAACTCAGTTGCGTTGGAACTGTGTTGAGATTCTCTATCCAATGACCTAGGGGTAGGCCTTTGGATCGGATTTTAGCAGAAAGTCAACTTTTGGCTCTGCTCAGGTTTGACCGCCCCAGATCCTTCATCCCGACCCCGATTCCTGCAAACTCAATTGCGTTGGAACCGTGTCGAGATTCTCTATCCAATGACCTAGGGGTAGGCCTCTGGATCGGATTTTAGCAAAAAGTCAACTTTTGGCTCTGCTCAAGTTTGACCGCCCGCAGAACCTTCATCCGGACCCCGATTCCTGCAAACTCAGTTGCGTTGGAACCATGTCGAGATTCTCTATCCAATGACCTAGGGGTAGGCCTCTGGATCGGATTTTAGCAGAAAGTCAACTTTTGGCTCTGCTCAAGTTTGACCGCCCGCAGAACCTTCATCCGGACCCCGATTCCTACAAACTCAGTTGCGTTGGAACCGTGTCGAGATTCTCTATGCAATGGCATAAAGCGATGTGGCCAATTTTCACTTGATGATAAAGTCAACTTTTCACCCCTTAGGGTTTGACTTTCTGTCCAGGGTTTGCATTTTTGGTTTTTATGGGAGCGCAAAAATGAGGTGCTTACAGCTGCCCCTCTTTGCCGGAGTCACCTTGCGGATGAACGGCAAAGAGAAAAAGAATCTCGTTTTTGCACCTGGCATTTCTATCGACATAGTCGACGAGCTTAGTCCTTTGAAGTTTTCATTTTGAGAGGGAAGCGGCCAATGATGTGGCATCACTTCCTGGCTTCAGAGTTTTCTTACCCTTTGCTTTTCGGGTTTTTGTAGGGCAACTCTTCAACATTTTAGTTTAAGTTTGAAAGAGATTAGATTGGACTTGAGCTCGCCAACCTGTTTCGGCGTTGATGCCAGACACTTAACAATATTCTTTTCTTCTTGTTTGTTCCATTAAAGCTTTTAGGTAACTTCAGACTTCTGATCCATTTTGTGTCTTTTACTTGAAGCTTGCTTGCATTTTCTTCTTCTCTTTTTTTTTAATTAGGATTTGATGGCCAAGGGTTGGGCTAGGATGTGGACCGAATGGAGAAAGGAAGAGGGAAGAGCGGAGGAGGAGCTGCTGTTGGTGAGGAGGTGCTTCCAGCGCTGTCCAGTGCTTCAAGGGAGCCCACACACCTGCTCTACTCTATTTACAAAAGTATGAAATCAAAAATTACAAAAGGGGCCATCTTGCCCGACGATATCTTCATTTATGCTCATTCTTCTTCATGTCTTGTCATTCCTTCTTCTGCAGTGCTTTCTGATTGGCTTTCCCTTTTGTAGAGGCTCCCTAGCTTGGAGTGACTGTTGCTGGGGATTGGGCAGGAATCTTTTCCTTATTGTCTCTTCTTTCGAGTCGAGCTTTGTTTCTGACAAGCGTGGGAGTTTCCTGGGGGAGGATGCTCCGCCGGGGATAAGTGGGGATTCCTCATGCTGTGATTATTTCTTTGTAAAGCCTTTTCCTTCCGCTTGGGTGCGAGTCCTTCATGCTTGTCTGCGCTCTTGTTGAGCGCGAGAGACTCCACCAGGGATTGATGCGAGCTTGTTTGTCTTCTTTCCGCTCTTCTTCGCAAAGCTGGCCTCTTCAGACTGGGCGAGGCTTCAGAAGTCTGCATCATCAGGTGTTACTTTCCTATTGCTTGAGAGGACTCTACTGGGGATGTAAGGGTGTCTTCCCTGATTTGCTGAAGGCCTCCCCCTGGGGATTTTGGAGGTTGTTATTCTCCGTTTACTGAAGGAACTCCACTGGGGATTTTGGAGAAGACGTCCGTCATCCCACTTTCGCTGTACCTGTGAAGGCGGGAAAAGACAACATGTTAGCCGTGGAATAGCTGGGGAATGCAAAACACTTCTTTCATTCTTTTCTTGCTCTGAGCATTTTGCCCATCGCAGCTAGAAGCGGCCTTTGCCAAGGTTAAGAGACTATCAACTCAGGTTAGTAGTCCAATGTGGAGCTCAAAACAGTTAAGCAGAACAATTATAGAGAAAACAGGTGTGTCAATGTGTGCCTGTGTTTGCAATATCAAAGAAATTTTTCAAGGTCAGACGGGACTTGGAGTGCTTGGTATTTTCCGTAGCATTGTCATCACAGGCCACTGTGGAGTCTTCAACTCGGGCGCAACCTGCCGGTTCGGACCCCTTTGATCTGTTTATTCTTTCTCAGTTTATTTCCTGCCATTGTCACTGCTCTCTTCTGTATCTTGCTCTGCTCAATCCAGATGTGCTCGGTTTTTTTTTTTTGGGACTAACCATACAACGCCCTTTTTTTGGTTTTCACTGTGTCTAGCCTTTCTGGGAGACCCTGAATTCCATCATTGCTGACGAATGCTGACTTAACTGTTTGCCCTGATCATTCCTTTTGGGATCCGAGAGGTCTTAGAGATAGGACGAAACTTAGGCTGGGCCTTGGTTATGAAAGAAAGGATAGATGGCTCAAAAAAGCTTAATTCTTTGGGTTTGCAAAGTGTGCTACTTTTATTGTTGGTGGGACTTACATCCTGGCTTATTTGTGTCTCTATATTTTTGTTGGGTAAACATTTCCCCATTTTCTCTGTTTCTTTTCTTCTTCTTTTTTTCTTTCTTTCTTTTTTCTTGTTGTATTTTCTCTTCTTTTTGAGGTTTTTTCTGGGCAAGAATGCCCGGTTTCTTTTTACTTTGCCAGGAATGCCCTATGTGATGTTTAGAACACTTGCAATGGGTTGAAAGAATTTTAAGGCTCAAAATTGTTTAACTAGGGGAGAATTTAAGGTATTTGGAAAGATTTATAGTCCAAGGAGAGTCAAGGATGGCCTCTCTTCATTTCCCAATCAGAATGATCTTAGGCGTAGCACAGTTTGACTGCGTCTGCATTTATCGGCTCAGGAAAGATTGCCCCATCCATTTCTTGCAGGATAAGTGCTCCTCGGGACAGAACCTTGTGGACTATGAATGGCCCTTCGTAGTTAGGCTTGAATTTCCCTCTGTCTTTCTCAGAGATGGAAACATCTCATTCGATTTTGTGGAGCCACTTTGCTCCAAGGCTACCTTATCTCTTGGTATTGGGAGACATTTTGCTCCTTATGTCCTTGCTCATTTCTTTCTTTATCTTGGTTGTATCTGAAACTGCTTCTACCCATCTCTGACTCATCTGTCAGCGGCTTTGGCTTCACAAGATTCTGTCCACCCATGTGTGAATACACGGTGACGATTTTCTTGCATCAGCGTGTGAATACGCAGTGATGGCTTTTTCACGCCCCATGTGTGAATACACGGTGACGTTTTTCTTGCATCAACGTGTGAATACGCAGTGATGGCTTTTTCACGTCCTATGTGTGAATACACGGTGACGTTTTTCTTGCATCAGCGTGTGAATACGCATTGATGGCTTTTTTCGCGTCCCATGTGTGAATACACGGTGACGTTTTTCTTGCATCAGCGTGTGAATACGCAGTGATGACTTTTTTCGCGTCCCATGTGTGAATACACGGTGACGTTTTTCTTGCATCAGCGTGTGAATACACAGTGATGGCTTTTTTCGCGTCCCATGTGTGAATACACGGTGACGTTTTCTTGCATCAGCGTGTGAATACGTAGTGATGGCTTTTTCACGTCCCATGTGTGAATACATGGTGACGTTTTCTTGCATCAGCATGTGAATACGCAATGATGGCTTTTTCATGTCCCATGTGTGAATACACGGTGACGTTTTTCTTGCATCAGCGTGTGAATACGCAATGATGGCTTTTCCGTCTGTCTCAAGTTCTGTCAGTACCTGTAAAAGTTCTTGTGAAATTTAGGCAATTAGAATTTATTTGTTTCATCAAAATTATGTGCAAATTCAAGCAATTTCTCCTTGGTTGAAACCTTTTGGGAATTCACCAAGTGTTTAGATTTCCTCTCTGACGTGGGTCCCTGGCAAGACCAGTAATCTTTGGGTCAGTTACCTGACCCTCTCATTTAGACTTATGAAATGGTGCCTCCCGGCACTCCCTGTAAGGGTTTCAACACTTTTTGCCTTCAATAGCATCCCCCAGGTAGGAATGAGAGGGATTGTTTTGGTTCAGGGGGTTTCTCTGGCACTGCCCACCCCCAGGCTTTTCTTTGATTTTCTCTCTTGTTTATTTTCTTTTTCCCTCCCTTGGTTGGGGGTTGTGTAATGGTTTTTCTCTCATTGGTTCTCCCATTCGGGTTCAGTGCCTTGCCCAGTTTTAGGCCCTGACAATTTCCATGGATCATGACACAATGATCAGAGAGGACTTATCATTAGGACGAAATGTAGGCTTTGTTTCCAGTGTTTAGAAATGAATGGTAAACAGGCTCAACCCCTATATAGCTTCACTCTATGGGTAACCATTATGTCTAGCCAAAGCTCTTCTTTATCTCTTTTTTTGGTTCTGTCATTGCCAGTTCGTCCGAGATTCAATGTTACATTCTCTGTAATCAGAAAGGCCTTCACAGTAGGACGAAATGTAGGCTGGGTCCAAGGGTCCAGAAGAAGTGATATGAAGGCTCAAAATTAATGAATGGGTTAAAAGCCATGTCCTGTCTACTTTCCTTGTTAGGGCTTGCTTCGTCTTCGGCTTCCCCAACTTTGTGTCCAACTTTGATGTGTAGTTCATTTCTCTTTCTTCCATCTTTGTTTTTCTCTTTCTTCCATCTCCGTTTTTCTCTTCCTTCTTTCTTGGGTTCTTTGCCCCCCACTTTTGGCCCTTGCCTTCGGGGTTTGCCCCGGCTTTTTCTTCCCTTTTCCCTTTTTTTTTTTCAAGGGATTGCCCCAGTTTTTTCTTTCGAAATCTTGCTTTCTGGGGTTCTTCCCTTTGTTCTTAGGGTGCTTTGCCTTATCTTCACCTTCATCCTTTTTGTGTCTCCGACTGCACGAAGCTTTATGCCCCAGTTTTGAAGACAAGACATGGTAGGTTTCATGAAGGAATTGTTAGGCTCAAAGTGTTTTGCAAGGGTCTCATCTTGTGTCAGATGATTTTTGGAGAAGATCAAGGATGGCCTTTCATCCTTTCACAGAGAATGTAACACTCAATTACTTTTGCACGATTAACTGGCTCGAGAACCATTTTTCTTCTTTGTTCATCATCATTTTTTTTGTTTACTTTTTTGACTTTACCCCAGTTTGGGGTGGCTAGACATAACGTGGGTTAGAAATGAGACGATCAAGCTCAACACGTTTAACTAGCGGAATTTATTTGAAGTATCTTAACCAAAAAAATGGCCTCTCATCACTTCATTGAGATCATTGATCCTGGATCATGTCAGTGACCTTTGACTGGTATGGGGCGCCTTGCCCTTTCTTTTCTTTTCTCCTGTATCACAACTTGCCCTTTTGTTTGGCACTGTAGGTTTCAAATGTGATGTTGGGGGATCCCTTAGCTATGTTGAGACCTACACAGTTTGTGCTGTTTGGCACGTTCCATTTGTCAAATTTGAGTGTTCAGGTTTGTCCTGAGATCACGGTCATGCCTTGGTGTGGTCGAACACTTTAGTGATTTTCCAAAAGGTTTCATGAGTTTGCAAAACAAACATGTTATCAAGTTCAGAATTAAAATGAAAAGAAAAAGATAAATAAAAGAGAGCAGCAAACTATGCAAGGGGTGGCCGATGCGAATCAGCGTCCTTGGAATTCAGTTGCATATTCCGAGATTTTTTAATCCAACGGAGGATCAATCTTGAGTTCCCCAGCTTCAAGAAGATCTTGGACTGCATGACGAAGGCTCCAACATTCCTCAGTATCATGCCCCGGTGCCCCTTTGTGGTAACTGCATGCCTTATCTAGGTCATACCCTCTACTTGCTGGTGCCCTTCTATTTGGTGGAACCTGCTTCAGGTGTCCTCCTTGCAACAAGGTGGGCAACAATTCTGCCAAGGTATATGGGAGCTGTGTAAACACACGGTTCTTTCTTTCTTCCTTGGTCAAAGGCTCCTTTAGCCGAGCTGGGGCGACACTGGCATGGGGGTGGTCGCTTCCTCTCTTGCGCTTGGCAGATCGGACATGGTTGATCATTCCTTCATATCTTATGCCTTCTTTCCCTTCATGGGAGGATCCTGTCATGGAGCCTCCTATCTTTCCAGCCCTAATCGCATCTTCGATCCTGCCTGCCGCCATGATTAGGTCGGTGAAGTTCGCAGCACACTGTCCTAACAGCATTGTGAAGTATGGTTGCCCCAGCGATGGAATGAACAAAGAAGTCTGTTCTTGTTCAAGGAGCGGGGGTTGCACCACACTTGCTAGTTTCATCCATCTTTTAGCGTAGTCTCTCATAGACTCGCTATTCCTCCTTGACAATCTTTGCAATTCTGCCCGGGTTTGAACCATTTGGCTATTCAAACGATACCGTTGGATGAACACGGCGGCCAAGTCGTTCCACGTCTTAATTTTGATTTTATCCAGACTCAAAAACCAAGAGTGAGCCGCGTCAGTCAACGACTTCTGGAAGAACTGTACCATGATCTGTTCTTCCTTGGCAGACTGGCACATGTCGCCAGAATATGATCTTAGGTGGTTCAGTGGGCAACCCGTGCCGTCGAATTGATGTAGCTCAGGACATTTGAACTTAGCCGGGAGCCAGATGTCCGAAAAGAAACAGAGGCTTTCAAGCGTAGTCTCGCTCTACACTGTACTGGGTTGGACCTATTTGAGGAGTTCTCTCATGGTGGCCATTTCTGCCTTGCTTTCTTCTCTTATTGTTGCCAATTTTCCTTCAAACTGCGCTTCCTGAGTTCTGTACCAGTCTTCGTCATCCTGCCCGAGTTGAACCGGTGCAAACTGATCCTGTTGCGTGATGTGGAAAGGCAACGCTGGTGGTGGCTGTGGTGGTGCCTCAGGAGGAGGATGCACTGGGTACAGTGGTGGTGCCATCTCTGCTTGTGGCGAGAAATGTGGCTATGGCTACTGGGCGGCCGGCACTGCGGGTGGAACTTGCTTCAGCTCTCTTAGTTCTGTCATTAGTTCTTGGATGACGGACCCCATGCCGTCAATTCGTTGTTGCATCTCATTCACTACTGGCCCATGACTGGACTCTGCCGGATGCTGCCCTGGCGGCGTCTGTTCTCCTTGTTGGTCCATATCAGGCCTTTTCCTTGATCTTAATAGGTACGGACTTCTGAAAGCAATTTTTGGTACCTGGTGGAACAATTAGCAGGCATTAGTGCAACTTTACACAAATTGTTTACACAGCTTTATCTGATTTGTTTCTTTTTATTGATTTTTCTCATTTGATGTAATTGGATTAACTGATCTATTTTAGCTACCCTAGGGCAACAAGGGAAGAGAACCTGACTTTGAGCCAACTGATCTATTTTAGCTACCCGTAGGTAACAAGGAAAGAGAACCTTTAATGAATTTGAAGACTGATCTATTCTAGCTACCCGTAGGTAACAAGGGAAGAGAACCCTAGTGAATTTGGAAGACTAATTTTTTTGATCGGATTTGGACTAACTGATCTATTTTAGCTGCCCTAGGGCAACAAGGAAAGAGAACCTGATTTTGAATCAACTGATCTATTTTGGCTACTCGCAGGTAACCGGGAGAGAGAACCCTAACGAATCTTGGAGAATGATCTATTTTGGCTGTCCTGAGACGACCGGGGAAGAGAACCCAAGTGAATTTTGAGGACTGATCTATTTTGGTTGTCCTAAGACGACCGGGGAAGAGAACCCTAATGACCGAATCTATTTTAGTCACCCGCAAGCAACTGGGAGAGAGAACCCTGACGAATTTTGGAAGACTGATCTGTTTTGGCTGTCCTAAGACGACCGGGAAAGAGAACCCTATTGAACGAATCTATTTTAGTCACCCGCGGGCAACTGGGAGAGAGAACCCTGTTTTTTTTTTTTTTGAAAGCTGATCTATTTTAGTCGCTCGGAAGCGACTGGGAAAGAGAACCCGGTGACCGAATCTATTTTAGCTACCCGCAGGTAACTGGGAGAGAGAACCCTATTTTTTTGAAAGCTGATTTATTTTAGACGCTTAGACGCGACTGGGAAAGAGAACCCTAGTGACCGAATCTATTTTAGCCACTCGTAGGTAACTGGGAGAGAGAACCCTGTTTTTTCTTAAATCTGATCTATTTTAGCCGCTCGGAAGTGACTGGGAAAGAGAACCCTATTTTTTTGAAAGCTGATCTATT
Source organism: Buxus sempervirens (assembly GCA_947561395.2). NCBI lineage: Eukaryota > Viridiplantae > Streptophyta > Magnoliopsida > Buxales > Buxaceae > Buxus > Buxus sempervirens. Next base: position 15,824,213 of record OX387190.1, on the reverse strand, counting down.
TTAGATGCTTGGACGCGACTGGGAAAGAGAACCCTAGTGACCGAATCTATTTTAGCCACCCGTAGGTAACTGGGAGAGAGAACCCTGTTTTTTTTTTTGAAAGCTGATCTATTTTAGTCGCTCGGAAGCGACTGGGAGAGAGAACCCTAATGACCGAATCTATTTTAGCCACCCGTAGGTAACTGGGAGAGAGAACCCTATTTTTTCTGACAGCTGATCTATTTTAGCCGCTTGGAAGCGATTGGGGAAGAGAACCCTATATTTTTTGAAAGCTGATCTATTTTAGATGCTTGGACGCGACTGGGAAAGAGAACCCTAGTGACCGAATCTATTTTAGCCACCCGTAGGTAACTGGGACAGAGAACCCTATTTTTCTAAAAGCTGATCTATTTTAGTCGCTCGGAAGCGACTGGGAGAGAGAACCCTAATGACCGAATCTATTTTAGCTGTTTAGGCAAGGAAAGAGAACCTTCAATTTAGGGGGTTTTGTTTGAGCTCAGAATCACAAAGTTGGACCAATCAGGGTCTCCGCAGGGGGTGAGCTGAAAAGCAACACCCAGGCGTACCTCAGCCGATCTCCAGTTCATTCACTGGTGGCGTCGGTGCCTAACTTTGGCTAGTAGTTCCCCGGCGTGCCTTAGCTAGTCGTTGGTTTAATCACCATTGACTTCGGCGCCTCACAAGGGGAAGGCTATGCCAAGACGTTCATCCACCAAACGGTTTAATCACCGGCGGCTTCAGTGCCCCAAGATTTCGGCTAGTAGTTCCCGGGCGTGCCTTAGCTAGTCGTTGGTTTAATCACCATTGACTTCGGCGCCTCACAAAGGGGAAGGCTATGCCAGGACGTTCATCCACCAAACGGTTTAATCACCGGCGGCTTCAGTGCCCCAAGATTTCGGCTAGTAGTTCCTGGGCGTGCCTTAGCTAGTCGTTGGTTTAATCACCATTGACTTCGGCGCCTCACAAAGGGGAAGGCTATGCCAGGACGTTCATCCACCAAACGGTTTAATCACCGGCGGCTTCAGTGCCCTACAGGCTTTGACCGGATGATCTTGGAAAGATGCAGACGGGTGTGATCTAAGCTCAAGGTCTTGGGTGTTTTTAAACACTTGCTGGGTTTCACGATCTCAAGGAGAGAGATGCAATCAAGGGAAATTAGGTGGTCGCAGCGACCAGGAATATTGCAATTATCTGAGAAGAGGTGGTCTGTCGGAGACCGAGTTGCCCTATTGGAGGGAATTAATTCTTTCATTTCTTGTTCTTGTTTTGTTAAGTTTGAACAATATGGCAGAGTGAAAGTAAATTCATGCTTCAATCAAAAAGTGCCGCCGTGGCACAAAGTACATCATTTTGCTTATCAAAACACAACAAAGCCAAAGTCTAGCTAGGTTGGTCATCATCATGGTGGGAGGACACGTCTTGCCTCCTCAAGGCTCGCAAAAGCTTGTTCCGTAGACGTCGGTCCTCCTCTGCGTGTTTGCGCACTAATTCCATTTCATGTTGCAAGGCCATAGTGGCCTGCCTACTCTCCCGTTCTGAGTCCACATAAGCTGAATGGATACGGGAGTGGGTCTCCTGCAGTTCGGCCACCCTGTCCCTATATGTGTTAGGGGGCGGAACTGGAATGTCGCCTAATGCGACGGGCTGAAGAGGTGGGGGCCATTGTGGCCAAATTCCCGAGCTATCCACTGCTCATAATCTTGAAAGTGTAATTCGGTGAAGACGTCTTCCCGATACACGCACACCGTCTTCCACTCCATCAGCAGTTGGGTCCTTAGTCCCTTGGTGAGTGGACCAATCAAATTGCCCAAGTCGTCCTTGACAGGGATTCCCTGCAGTTTCCCAAACTGTCTCAGAACCCGAATCGGATAGTACGGCACGGCATGGGTAAGGCCTATCAGGGCAAGTCCCTCTATTTTCTTGAAAGCTATGATGGGGGTGTAGGGGATGTTGTATGTACCCCACCATCTAATGTCTGTTTCTCCCTTCAAGTGGAGAAAGTGGTTAAACCAATCCTCACGAGCGGGCAGGTCTGGTTTGATCTCTCTTCGAGCCAACCAATAGAAGTTGTTGCCAGTTGCCTTGTAATATGCACTGACTGGTGATGACACCATCAGGTGGTCTTGCAGCCAAAGGTGGAGAAGGGGAGCGCACCCTTGAAACCTCCGGGTTCCGTTTTTGGACAAAGTCAGGGAATGGAACAATTGAGCTAGGATCAGTGGCATGATTCGGTACCCTGTCTTGAGTTGATCCACAATTTCCATGAGGGCCAAATTAATGGTGTCTCCCCCAGTTGGAAAGAAGATTTGCGACAGAACCACAAGGGTGAAGGTGTCAAACCAAGCCCGGGGTCTTTCCTGCTTTTTGTTTCTTATCTTTTCAGCAAGGAATGTTTTGGAGACCCTAGTGAATGCTCTGTCACCTCCTAAGGTCTGGAATTCTCCCCTTGAGAGGCCAAAGAAAGCGCAAGCTTCATTCTTGTAGCTTTCTTTGAGACTTGGCCTGGCGGGTTTTCCTAAGTCGCGAAATCGGATGAACAGGTCAAGTTCCTCAATTGTGGGAGTCAACTCATTGACCCTGAATCGAAACACTGAAAGCTGGGGATCCCAGAAAAGCAATGCTGCTTGGATCATATCCCAGTTGATTGGCACATTTAACAGGGACAAAGTCTGTCCCATATGGTATTTGTGCTCCCATTCAATCTGCTCACTCCCTTGGAGCTGCCTTGTCCAAGAACGGATCCAGGGGGTATCCCAGGCACACTTCTCTATCCTAGGGAAACGGGCTCTCTCAGATGAGGATGAAGATGCCATGCCTACTATCCGATCGAAATTCCAAATCAGTTTAAGGTTCCACACCAAACTCTTAATCAGTCCTAAGACATGCATAATTTCAAGCAAAAGACTAATCACTAGCAGTTCTAACATGCTCCACAAAATAAAGCAAAAGACAAAACCAGTGCGGAATTTAACTCAGGCACACATGGTGTGTGGTCCTAAGGGTTGGCGCCAATGAAGGCGCGACTCCTAGACATACTTGTGTAGAGGAGCACATTCAAGTCCTGATCAGTCTTTCTGTCTTTCATCTGTTCTTTCATCTGCTTTCGGTGTTGGGCCACAGCAAAAATTATAACCTACCATCGAGGGCAAAGGTTTACAAAAATATTCACAAAACTGTAAAGAATTCATCCTTAAGGCTGTTGGGAGCCAAAAGGGAGGATACAAATTGCTTTCCAAGCGAGTAGGCTAAAAATTCCTAGATCTAGGGTTTAGTGCCCATGTTCTGATCTGGCATGCTTTCATCTGTTTGTCTGATCTGGTCGGCTTTCGTCTGCTCTAAAAGACCAATCTGGACTTAAAGTGCTCCCAGCGGACTCTAATGGGTCAAGACCCATAGCATACAGGACTCCATGCATGGATCTGGGGTGGTTCCCCTGATCAAAATTAGGTGAGCTTCCTAAATTAGGGCTGAGGTCGCCCATGATCTAGGGTTTACTCAATTTGATGCAAAAGGCGGGGGTTGCTGCCCCTAATGGACTCTGGATTTTATTCCGATTTTACTCCTCTTATATTCACCATTCACAACATTCTCACCCTCGCATGCTCAACGTATAGTTTATTCAGAAGCGTTAGGTGGGGAAAGATACCCAGCCCGAGACATAAGCCTACAAGGGTCTGGACCAGTACTGTATCCTCGCGTGCCACGGCAAGAAACCAGTGGTGCTAATGGACTCCAGGAAACTGGGGGGATGGGTTTACCCTGCTTTCCCCGGCAAGCCACGGGAGCGTAGGTGCTAATACCATCCCAAAGATCAGTTTATAGGAATAAGAAGGGTAAGCTGCTAGAGAGGTCTAGGTTTTGGTAAAGAAGTTGCAATATCCAATTCACTCATTCATTCGGGTCGGATCATCCACGCAGCCTCTCTCGTACGTGTCACCCCACGCAGTTTATCACAAAATTGAAAATTAAATCCATCCACGGTGTGGTGGTGTGCCCGTGTGTGCAGTTGGGCTGCGTGCTGTGTCTACACGGGTGAATTTTGTCTAGATTTTGTTGGTGAAGGGATTGTTACTGTCTCGTATAGTAAGGTGCAGAATTAGCACGCAATACGAGGTTCCGGGAGAGTCCCCAGGTAAGTGGGGGGTCACAAGGGACCGCTTAAATCCCACTTGCCTTAGGCAATTATCGCGTCCCTTTGACAGGACTCCCCAGAATGCGTAATTACGCGTATTCTGTATCTTACTAAATGAGGCAGTAAGAACCCTAAACCAATTAAATCTCTCTTACGCTGACTCATCTAACCAGGGTCCTACTGGGCTGAGCTTGTCCCCAGCAGAGTCGCCAGGCTGTGCGCGCGTCGGAAACGCGACACGGGAAAATTCGGAGTCGCCACCGCCTGATGGGGTGCAGGCGGACACCTGGGTGCCTAACCTTGTCTATTAGGGATTTTGGTCTGCGGCTTTGAGATTCTAAGTAGGGTCTCGGTTGCGGTCCGGGGAAGTCCGTAGATACCCCGGTCCGCCCCGTCGGGTGACGGGTCCCTTAGGTTTATCCTGGTTTGAGTCAGCTTATTTTGGTCTCCCCAGATTCCTAATCCGATATGCAGTTTGGTTAAGTCTGGCGGGACCACCTGAGTGGTGTGGGTCCCTTTAATTGCTTTTATCTTGATTAATTAGGTAATCTGAGTCTGGTTGGGTGGGCCCCGTTGGAAGGCCCACGGTGTCCTTGGTGGGCTTAGGCAAGCCCATGTACCCTTGTGGGCCTCGGTCTATCCTAGGAAGCCCTTTGGGTTTTGGTTAAGTGCATTGATTTTACTTTAGGTTCATATTTGAAGTTTAAGTGTTTTCCATGAAAAGGTGGGCCGGGTTGGTTTGTGGGCCCCTAAGGTGGGCCCACATGGTGGCCAAGTTTTTTATTGGATTTATCTTTTTAATTTGCCCAAGTGAGTTGGACACTGGGCTTAGGGCCCATAGTCCAAATCTGGGCTTGTAAGCCCAAGTTACCAGAAGTTAGGGTTTGCACCCTTCCTTGGTTCGGTTGGTGGGCTTTGGCGGGCCCGGTAGGCCCTTGCCCTTGGTCTCGGCCAAACCATACATTTCATGCATCGATTTCACGAGTCCGGTTCGGGTGGACCGCCGTAGGTTTGGCCCGCCCGGTTTAATCGGTTAGTTTTGCTTATCTTGATTAAGTTGCATGCTTACATGTTTATTGGGCCGGGTGGGCCCCGTTGAAAGGCCCACTGGAAATCAAGTTGGACCGGGGTTCCAAGTTCCATGTCGGGTTTCCGGGTGACCCGGAAACCCTATTGGTTTATCCGGTTCGGTTCGGAAGTGGCACTCACATCCAGCAGTAATCACAAAAAAATACACAAGATTGACACTCAGTCAGAAAAAAAAAATTGGCTCAAGATTGGTTAAGTGGTATAAACCCCAAGACATCAAAATCCCCCTTGGTTCAGTCAAGAATCAATTTTGGCAAGTAAAATGGGGTATGCGCTCACTTCCTGAAGTGAGCGCCAGGTGAGCGCCAGTAGGCGGCTAAGAACCAGGCAAAATTTGGACAATGCGCTCACTCGATACTAAGTGAGCGCGAGCTGGGCGGGAAGTGGGCGCGAGATGGGCGCCAGCTTCGCGCGAGAATCGCGTATGGTTTTAAGTGAGCGCGAGCTGAGCGCCAAGTGAGTGCGAGCTGGGCGGGAAGTGGGCGCGAGATGGGTGCCGGCTTCGCGCGAGAATCGCGTATGGTTTTAAGTGAGCGCGAGCTGAGCGCCAAGTGGGCGCCAGCTCGGCGGGTAGTGAAATTAAAAGGGCGCCTACTTCCTAAGTGAGCCCCAAGTCGGCGGATACTCACTGCGATTTTCGACTCTCTGTTATTTCGAGATCTCCATCTCTGGCCGATCTTTTTCGATCTGTAATTGTTCCACTAGTCTCCTAATATGCCCAGAACACTTCCCAACTAGTTTTGGATTTAATCTAAACACATTTTTTTTCAAGTTGTAATTCACTTTCATGCTCGGACTCATGATATTCCAGAAAACAAGAAAACTCACAATACAACCATGCAATCAAAATACATCACGAATAATATGCCCAGAACACTTCCCCGGGCTTCGACCACTCCCCAAAAGGCACTTAAACTTGTATTCAAATTAACTAAACTACTTCACCTCACAACTCCCAATCTCTTTTTAAGCAAAACCGAGCCCGATGATACATAAAACCAAGCCCGATGACTTCACAGGGGTAATGAGGATGATGGAGCATGTTAGCAAGCACACAGGCAGGGGGTTGGGGAGCATGTTGGCATGTTTAGCAAAAATTAAATAGTGACCATAAAAGACAGAGGTTGCATGGGCAAGAAAAAACACAAAACTCTCACCTACGCCTGGACTAGACCGGACCTTCGAGCATGTCAGGTAACCACCAGGGAAAGGAAAGAGAGGGGGGTTTACAGGGATACAAAAGACTCACTTAGCTGGGAACACACTCCCTTTTACGCCAAATCCCATATTGCCCAGAACCGTAGCCTGGGAGATCCCATGTGGAAGCAAACGTGGTGGATACCATACTTGCACAAGAAAAATCATGCAAGAGAACCAGTTTTCATATATGTGGCATAGGAGCTTGAGGGGAACAATACCTGAAAGTTCTGAGCTCTTTCGTGGAAGTGTGTGACCTCCTGGAAGCGAAAACACCGCTGCGAGCTTCCTCCCCAACAGCCACCGCAAGTAGCTCCTCCGGTCTTTGGTAGAAGGATGAAGAAGAAGGAGAAAAGAGGGGGTAAGAAGGCAAGGTCGGGTGCTTGGGGATCTAGGGAGGGAAGTCAGGCCACGGGAGGTGAAGTTTTCGAAAACCAAAAGCCAACCAGGATAAAAACCTTCCCTGAAAAATCCCCAACCCGAAAGTCTTCTAACCCGAAGAATCCTCCAACCAAAATCTTTTCCAACCAAAAAAATGTCGAACCCCTACAAATGAAGGCTGCTGCGGCTTTTATAGAAGGAGAAAAGGGTATCCGCCGACTTTGGCGCCCAGCTTGCGCCCACTTGCTGTCGCTCGGCGCGAGCGACAAAATCATTGCCAAAAATTTAATGCGGCCGCGGTTTTGTCTAAAAAATCCGGAAATTAAGATATAGTCCCTGGGATATTTGGATTTAATATTATTTTATTCAGATATTTTCAAATATTTTCAGATTGGTCCCTGGGATCTTTTGAATGTTTGGATATTTACGGATTTGAACCCCGAGATATTTTCCTGCGCAACTCGCCACGTGTGCAGCTTTTTGCCACGTGCGCAGATTGCCGGTTTTGCAGCTCGGGAATTTCGCCAGCTCATATTTTCTCCATCCGGACTCCGATCTGGGCAAACTCAGTTGCGTTAGAATTGTATCGGAGCCCTCTATCCCATGGCCTAGGGGTAGGCCTCCGGATCGGATTTTAGCAGAAAGTCAACTTTTGGCTCTGCTCAGGTTTGACCGCCCGCTGATCCTTCATCCGGACCCCGATTCCTGCAAACTCAGTTGCGTTGGAACCGTGTCGAGATTCTCTATCCAATGACCTAGGGGTAGGCCTCTGGATCGGATTTTAGCAGAAAGTCAACTTTTGACTCTGCTCAAGTTTGACCGCCCGCAGAACCTTCATCCGGACCCCGATTCCTGCAAACTCAGTTGCGTTGGAACCGTGTCGAGATTCCCTATCCAATGACCTAGGGGTAGGCCTCTGGATCGGATTTTAGCAGGAAGTCAACTTTTGGCTCTGCTCAAGTTTGACCGCCCGCAGAACCTTCATCCGGACCCCGATTCCTGCAAACTCAGTTACGTTGGAACCGTGTCGAGATTCTCTATCCAATGGAATAAAGCGAGGTTGCCAATTTTCACTTGATCAAAAAGTCAAATTTTCACCCCTTAGGGTTTGACTTTCTGTCCAGGGTTTGCATTTTTGGTTTTTATGGGAGCGCAAAAATGAGGTGCTTACAGCCGCAGACCAAAATAGATATCCTTAGGGCACCCAGGTGTCTGCCTGCCCCCCATCAGGCAGTGGCGACTCCTTATACCCCCATTCCCTCGCACATTTCATCGCGTGCGTCCCCTCGCGTCGCGCATCTCATCACGACGTGCGCACACTGCCCCTCTTTGCCGGAGTCACCTTGTGGATGAACGGCAAAGAGAAAAAAGAATCTCGTTTTTGCGCCTGGCATTTCTGTCGACATGGTCGACGAGCTTAGTCCTTTGAAGTTTTCATTAAAAGGGAAGTGTCCAAATGATGTGGAGCCACTTCCTGGCTTCAGAGTTTCCTTACCCTTTTGATTTCTAGGCTTTTGTAGGGCAACTCTTCAGCATTTAATTTAAGTTTGAAAGAGACTAGATTAGACTTGAGCTCACCAACCTATTTCGGCGTGGATGCCAGGCACTTGACAATATTATTTTCTTCTTGTTTGTTCCATTAAAGCTTTCAGGTGACTTCAGACTTCTGCTTCTTCTTGTGTCTTTTACTTGAGGCCTGCTTAGTTTTTTTTTTTTTACGATGGCCAGGAGTTGGTTTAGAAGGTGGAAAGAATGAGGAAAGGGGGAGGGAAGAGTGGAGGAGGAGCTTCTGTTGGTGAGGCGATGCTTCCAGCGCTTGTCCGATGCCTCAAGGGAGCTCGCACACCTGCTCTATTCTATTTACAAAACTGTGAAATCAAAAATTACAAAAGGGCCATCATGCCTGATGAGATCTTCATCTTTGCTTGTTCTTCTTCAAGTCTCGCTATTCTTTTCCTCTGCAGCACGCCTTCTGGTTGGCTTTTCTTTCCTGGGTGAGATAAAGACTTCCTTGTTTGGAATGACTACCACTAGGGATTAGGCGGGATCTCTTCCTCATTGCCCTTTCTCTTGGGTTGGGCCTTGTTTCTGACAAGTGGAGGAGTTCCCTTGGGAAAGGTGCTCCACTGGGGATAAATGGGGTTCCTCACGTTGTCATTTTCTCTTTGTAAGGCCTTTTCCCCTTCCGCTTGTGTTAGCACCTGATTTTTGCACCCCTAAAATGAATAAAAATGAAAAGTCAAACTAAAAGTCAAATCCTGAGGGGGTCAAAAAAATTGACTTTCGGATTCAAGTAAATTTGACCTTCAAACTTCATCTCGTTAAAAAGAGTATTTCGACACGATTCCAACGCAACTGAGTTTGCTGGAATCGGGGTCCGGATGAGAAAGTTATGAGCTGGTCAAACTTTTGGGGAGCAAAAAGTTGATCCCAATGGATAGGTGGTTCCGAGCCGGTTCCAACGACACTAACTTTGCTGAAATCGAACACCGGATGAAGAAGTTATAGGCAATTTAAGTTTCAGAAAAACTGCCCATGTGGCAAAAAGGCAGCAAAAAATGGAATAAACCAATAAAATAAATGTGTTTATTAATATTTTAATAAAGGGAATCTCGCTTTTTAATAAAATAATCAGAAAAATCAAACGAAATCTTGCAAAAAACCGAATTGAATAAAGGTTTGAAATCCAAACATTTTAAAAACGTGCTGGCCCGTATTTGAAATACGAGCAGGGCATGCCCGTATTTGAAATACAGGCAAGCTTCTAGAAGAGGACGCGCGTCACTGTACGGCGGGACACGCGTCCCGTACGGCCGATCCTGCTAGATTTGCAAATGTGCGTTTTTTGCCCGTATTTGAAGTACGGGCAAGGCATGTCCGTATTTTAAATACGGGCACGACCCTTTTTGCCTATAAATAGAGAGGCCACCCCCCTCATTTCAACAAGCAGACCCCAAGTGCCTCCACCCCCTCTCTTCCTTGCTGTTACCACGGCCAAACTCTGCCCAATTGCCACTACCCCCACACCTAAACCCATTCAATACCCAAAATGCCCTTGTCCTCCCAAAACCATGTCTAAAACCCCAAATACCTCTTTTTAGACCCAACCTCCTACCAAACCCCTCTCAAAAAATCAACCTAGAAAATTTGGAGGACGCGGAAGCGCTGCTCAAATTGTCAGAGGACTATAACACCAACCGAAAAACTAATTACATTGTAAGTATGTTCTTCCTTTAAATTAAGTGAATTTTGATTTTATTTTTCTCTTCCTCACTACCTCTTTTCGTTTTTATGTTATTTCTAACATTGTTTTGAGTGTTGCATATAATGAGGAATTGCATCCAAAAGTAGTTATTCCTATGCAAAAAAGGAGGCGATAACAAAGGGTTATCAAAAATGTCTCAAAAAGGGAAACTTGACCCCATTTGATCACCATTATGGGAAGAAAATTGAAGTCATTTTTGAACATCTGATGTCCCCTGTAAATTACCCCTTTCCCATTCCTAAAAATTGATGGTGAATAACCAAGAAAGGATCTTGCTTGCCCAAAGTACAAAAAGAAGGAAAAGATGGTCATTTGGACTAAAAGAAGAAAATGCGATATATTGAAGGAGCCGGAACAATCCCAGATGTTGCAGAATGTTCCAAAGAGAGCACGGAATGGATCCCAAGCAGAATCGGCAGCAAAAACGCAAAATTAGCTGCGGCCGTAAACTCAGAGCGGTCCGGGCATGCCCGTGTTTGTTTTACAGGCGACCCCAAACCGGATTTCATTTATGGGCAACGGCAGCCCATATAACAAACACGAGCCAGTGTAAATATAACTTGAAAAATCTAATTCCTGACTCGGCTGGATCTGTTCCGACCCGAACCAACTTGACCCGATTTCATATGTTGTTTGGGCTATCTTTAGTCCATTTGTGGACTGTGGGCCTAGAAGGGCCCACCAAGATCACCTTGGGCCCATTTGAATGGCCCACATTTTGACTGGCCTATACCAGGCCTGTTTGCAATAAACAGGCCCAGGCCCCTTGACCCTTGGCTAATGAGCCAAATCCAAGCCCATTAAGCCCAAACAAATTGTAGATAAATAAAGTTTAAATAAATAACCAAATGGGTTACCCAATAACCCAACTGGGCCCCAAGCCCAACCTTGGCAACCTACGGGTCTTCCAATGGGACCCGGATCTGACCCACTTCACTAAATAAGAAGATAAAATTAAAGTAAAAGGGACTCACACCTTCAGAGGGCCCCGCCAAACCCAATAAACAGCATGCTGGTCTAGGAAGGGTGGAATTGACTCAAAAACCAGGGAGACCCGAGGGACCCGTCAAACCGACGGGGTGGGCCGGGGTGTCTTAGGGCTTCCCCGGACGTAACCGATGTAAAACCCCGAATTTTCCTTAAATAATAAATTAAATTAGTAAATAATATTACCCAGAGTTATGATTGATAGAAACATTTTAATATTGTAGGGGGTGATCAACTTAGCGGAGATCCAGAATTAGACGCAGATCTGACCGTCCGATCGTGAGATATCGAGGTATGTATTCTGATTGGGCAAGGTGTATAGAAGAGTTGCATGGGAGATGCATAGGATCAGGGGGTATAAATATGTATAAAGAATTAACCTAATTCTTATACATGTATTGTCGCGCGTATTGAAGAGCCGCAAGCGACGACTGTTCGAGCGACCAAGGGAAGAAGAAGGAGAAGAAGAAGGAAGGGCTGGGCGTGCGTTCATCGTCCAGAGGATTTCTCTGTGCAGGAGTTTCGCCATTGTGCAGAATAGAGAAGGAGGCATCAGCGTATAGAGGTAGGTGACACCGTTTTGGTTTTAAATTTCGGATTTACCTCTGTTTAATCGCAATGCATGTTTTTATGATATGTATAGTTGTATTTAGTTAGCTAAGCATGTTATAAATACATTAGAATGAGTTTAGACAAAAAAAATCGTGATTTAGAACTGTTTCTGATCGATTTGGTGAGACCGCCGACCTCGACTGTGCGAGGCGCTCATCGGCGATCTTAGGCGCTGGTTAAAGATTTGAGGACGCCGTGGACCGCGGGACGACGGACCGTGGGCGCTCGAATTTGCACTACCGCCGACTGATGACCGCCCGGAGCGATCCTGAGCGATCCCAGGCGCTCTCAGCAGAATTTCCAATTTTTCATAATTTCGAACCTAATTCAATTCTAAACTATTTTTAGACAATTTTAATGATTAATTAAGGTGCTTTAAGACCAAAATAAACTACCTAAATCCCTGTTTTACAGAAAAACAAATTAGGGAGATATTTAGGACATTAGTTGCCAAGTTTTGAAGGTAAATGAGAAATGTGATTTTGGAAAAGCCTAACTACCATTTGACTATCTAAACACTTCTACATGGCATTATAAATCATAAGACATTATAAAGAGAATTCAGAATCCGAATGACTGAATAATGAAGTGAATGTACAGATATAACCATTATATGCCGCTAGGCACCAACCCTTATAGAATTATGATACTTTAGGGAATTTTGGAGTCTAGTGGGCATAGCTGGTTATGGATCCATAGTCGTAGCTAGATAGCTGAGGGATATGTCATTTGGGTTGAGTTACTCCTATATGCGACGCGCTTCCTTTGCAAGTTAGTTTGTCTGGGAAGGTCCTATGTCTGGAGGGACACCTCGGTGAGCCGCTGGTGATTCCCTGTACATGTGGATAAGCAACCACCTCCATGTATTGATTCTGGTGCTGCATGCTGGTGGTACATGCCAACTCTGATGGGTACGTGTGCAATAAGTCGGTGACTACGGCTCTTGTCTAAGCTGCGCTGCATGGGGCTTGAGTATCATTAGTAGCATCGCTCCTAAGTCGCACGGTGGTATAGCAATTGATTGAGAATCATCTCAAAAGGTTTATCTAACTTTGTGAGTCCTACAATGACACTGAAAACACAACACTTGATATGATTATTATTATTATTGTGCACGTGCGGGATGCATGTGATTGGGATATTGGTTGGATGTGACTGCTTAGTACATCCTGGCAATGTATGGATTATGCTACTGATTTGGCTATTGAGTTCTTATATTAAAACTTGCTGAAAATCATTTCTAGAACTGTTTATCAAATTGTTTTGTGTTCATGAATGGTATAAATGATTATGCGAGCCTGATTTATCGATGTTGCTTAATCGTGCATGAAATGTTACTTTGCTTATATTAACTGTTTAATCATGCATGTGTTACCTACTGAGATATTCGTATCTCACCCTACTTCTATTCCATTTTTTCAGCTGATACGCGAGAGGGGGATCTCTTAGACTTCCAGGGAGAGATAGCCGAGTATTCGCCGGAGGATTATTATTATCCAGATCTCATCTGAGGTGGATTGATGTTATAGATTTAGCATTTTGATTGGTTTATTATCATTTATATGGATTGATGTATGAGAGAGATGAGAGAGAGAGATAGTGACCCGTTCATTTTACCAGACTTTGATATTACTGACTGATGGTCAAGCTTTATGCTTGTTTGAGGATTTTGATCTACACTTCCGCACATACTTGTTTCCGCAACTCTGATAGTTTAATATATGGATTGGATTTACTTTCTTTGGTCTGGTATGTTATTGATGTTGTAATTGATATGGGCCAGTAACACCTCGGATTTGGTTGTTGAACTAAATTCGGGTTGTTACAGTAGCGAACCGGGTTCGGGTCGGGTGCTGGTTTGCACTGACCCGGGTTCGGGGCGTTACAACCGAGGACTTAGCTACAACTTTGAAAAGCCGCAGACCAGACTTAGACCCTAATAGGGCAAACACCGTGTCTGCCTGCACCTCTCAGGCAGTGGCGACTCCGAAAGTCCCGAGGCACGCACGAACCAACGTGCGCCCCGTGTGCGATCTAGATTTAGGTGCACATAGCTTGGGCGCGGGTTCCTCATGTTTGTCTGAACTTCTGTTGAATATGAGAAAACCCCACCGAGGATTGGCATGAGTTTGCTTTGTCTTCTTTCCGCTCTTCTTTGCAAAGCCGACCTCTTCAGACTGGGTGAGGCTTGGGAAGATTATATCATCGCTCTTTTGTTGTTGGAAAGGACTCCACTGGGGCTAATTGGGTCTCCTCCTCCGATTGTTGAAAGAACTCCACTGGGGATTTGGGGGAGGACACCCGTCATCTTACTATTGTTGTACCTGTAAAGGCGGAATAGCACATTAGCTATGGACTAGCTGGGGAATACAAAATATTCTTCTTATTCTCTTCTTGCTCTGAGCCTTTTGCCCATTGCAGCTAGGAGTGACCTCTTCCAAGGTTAAGAGATTATCAACTCAGGTTAGTAGCACAGTGTGGCACTCAAAATAGTTAAGCAGAACAATTATAAAGAAGACAGGTGTGTCAGTGTGTGCATGTGTCTGCAATATCAAAGGAATTTCCAAGGTCAGACGGGACTTGGAGTGCTTGGTGTTTTTAGTAGCATTGTCATCACAGGCCACTGTGAAGTCTTTGACTCTGGCGCAACCTTCTGGTCTGGACCTCTCAGATCTGTGTATTTTTATCAGTTTACTGTCTACCACTGTCAATGCTCTCTTTTGTATCTTGCTCTACTCAATTCAGTTGTGACCGGTTTTTTTTTTGACCATACAACGCCCTTTTTTCGGGTTTTCGCCATGTCTAGCCTTTCTGGGAAACTGTGAATTTCGTCATTGCTGACGAACGCAAACTTAACTATTTGCCCTGATCATTCCTTTTGGGATCCGAGAGGTCTTAGAGATAGGATGAAATGTAGGCTTGGTCTTGGCTATGAAAGAAAGGATAAATGGCTCAAAAAGCTTATTTATTTGGGTTTGCAAAGTGTGCTACTTTTATTGTTGGTGGGACTTACATCCTGGCTTATTTGTATCACTATTTTTTTTGGCGGGGTAATCATTTCCCCATTTTCTTTGTTTCTTTCTTTTTCTATTGCATTTTCTTTTTTGAGGTTTTTCTGGGCAATAATACCCTGTTTCTTTTTCTTGATTTGCTAGGAATGCCCTGTTTGATGTGTAGAATACTCGCAATGGGTTGAAAGAATCTTAAGGCTCAAAATTGTTTAACTAGGGGAGAATTTAAGGTATTTGGAAGGATTTACAGTCTAAAGGAGAGTCAAGGATGGCCTCTCTTCATTTCCCAATCAGAATGATCATAGGCGTAGTACAGTTTGACTGCGTCTACATTTATCGGCTCAGGAAAAATTGCCCCGTCCATCTCTTGCAGGATGAGTTCTCCTCTGGATAGAACCTTGTGGACTACGAATGTCCCTTCATAATTTGGCTTGAATTTCCCTCTGTTTTCCTATTGATGGGGGAATATTCTCTTCAGTACTAGGTCTCCCACCTTGAAATGTCGTGGCTTCACTTTCTTATTGCAGGTTCGTGCCAACCTCTGTTGATAGAGTTGGCCATGACACAAAGCCTTGAGTCTCTTTTCATCTAGCAATTGCAGCTAGTCGAATCTGGATTCTTCCCATTCGATGACACTGATTTCAGCTTCTTTTAGAATTCTGAGCTACGGAATCTGCACTTCCATGGGGAGGACTGCCTCCATTCCGTATACCAAGGAGAACGGGGTTGCCCCGATCGATGTTCTGATCGACGTCCGATAGGCGTGCAACGCATAAGGCAGCTTCTCATGCCAATCCCTGTAGGTGACCACCATTTTCTCGAGTATCTTCTTCAAATTCTTGTTGGCAGCCTCTACTGCTCCATTCATCTTAGGCCGGTACGCCGTGGAGTTTAGGTGCCTAATCTTCAGATCTTCACACATCTTTTCCATGTCCTTATTATTCAAATTCTTTGCATTATCTGTTATGATTGCTTCTGGCATGCCACACCGACAAACTATGTTAGTTCTGATAGACCTGAGCACATGAGATTTCTTCACATCCACAAAGGACATGGCCTCTACCCACTTGGTAAAGTAATCGATTGCGACCAAAATGAATCGATGCCCATTTGAAGCCTTTGGATGAACCTGACCTATCATGTCGATCCCCCCAGATGGCGAATGGCTAAGGTGATGTCATGGAGTACAGCGTGTTGGGCGGTGCATGGATGTTGTCGGCATAAATCTGGCACAACTGGCATTTTCTGACATGAGCGTAGCAGTCTGCTTCCATGGTCATCCAGTAATATCCCATCCTCAAAATCTTCCTTGCTAGCATATGCCCATTCATGTGTGCGCCGCACAATCCTCCATGGACTTCATCGATCAGCTTCTGCGCCTCACCTTCTCTGACACA